>NMRB01001073.1:130289-140811 GCA_002633025.1 Notospermus geniculatus | reverse complement strand
AGAAGGGCTCCACCAGGTTATCCAAACTGCCACCAGGCGGTACTTATTTTTATAAAAAACCTGAAGTGTCGACAGATCATTTACCACCATTAATTCTTTGGCACAATGTCCCAGCTTGCCATAATAATTCATCGATTTGGCCTTGTTTTTCACAATTTTTCTCATTTTGGGCGTGACCTCTTGTCTTGTAGGGGGCGCTACAGCCAGAATAATAGGAGTATGGACCTAAAATTTTGGGGTTTTCCATGAGACATCGATATCAACCTCTGTACCAAATTTCATCAATTTCTAGGGGGGTCAACTCCACACCCATTGCCATTCTCTCAGATTGCGACTCTTAATGTTCATAATACATGTAATGAAAGGGTACTTTATTAGCATAAGTATGCATATGGTAGCCTGCAAACAAACAAATAATGAAATAAATACAGCACCCCAACGCAGATTCGATCCACTATACCTAGAGTCTGTGAGTGTCTGAAAGAGAAGAAACAAGTGCATTAGCCAACTGCGCCAACGAGGCGAACTGGCCGACCACAGTTTTCTCATGGTGAAAAGCGACGAAAGCCTAGCGCAACAGTGCACAGGCCTATTATTATTACACCTTTGAAATATGACATGCGGACATTTCCCAGACGCGGGCATCTCAGGACGTGATAGCTGTCATAGAATGTCATGCCCCCCGACATGGGATGCCCGTAGGGCATCCCATATCAATAGTATCGGCCGAAGGCCGATATGAGATGACCTGCGGGCATCCTACATCGGGGGGCATATCATTCTATGACACCGGCATATCCTAGCGTAGGCACATCGTGTACATCTATAATGTACACCATCTGTGTGTCAGTGTCCATTGCCGCTGTATTGGTCTATGGCATTTGGTGGAATTTGTTGGATCAAGCAGCCAAACCGCAAACCTCTCGTCATCAACACATCACATGACTTGTTTTCTTCGCCTCCACCGTTCGAATGTCGCCTTCGAAAGCCTATTCGTCAGGCATATTTCAACACAGGACGCCTTCTAATTCATTTTGATTTCGAAGCGAAAACAAATTAGGTGACGTGATATTCACGGAGTAGCCAATCAGAGAGAGGCAAACTGCGCTGTCGATGTTAAAACTAGTGGCCTTCAGGGCATGTCAATACAATATGATTTTATTAATGAATCGGGCCACGTGATGTAAACAGTGACATCGTCTTTGCTGACAAACATATTGCGAATTTCGTTGCCCACGAAAAAACTCATGGTATATTATCTTTAATACCTGCAACGTGTGCTGAACATCAAATTTGCTCATAAAGCAAATTTCGTAAATTCTAGTTTCATTGCGTTGCATCTCACAGCTCAACAGCAATCTTGCAAACTTCCTTCATATTTTGCTTCCCAATGTCGATTACAAAGAATCCATTTTCATAGTGGCAACATTACAAATAAAAAAACATTCCAGGTTTCAATAGTTCTATTTTCAAGGGGGGGGGGGGCAGATATACAGAACCTTATTGTAAGGCGTCATTTAAACGTAGGCTAATACCGATTTTCCAGGTGTCGACGCCATCGAAGCAAAAGTGCCCGACAACCCGGCCTTAGAGATGTTCGGCTCCATGTTCCAGCTTTTCTTCGGCACCCTCGTACCGTTCGCTGTTATTGTGTTTGCCAACATTTGGATTATCATTACTGTCAAACTGGCGTCTCAGAAACAAAGACACCTCACAGGAACCACCGACGAAAAACGTAAACAGGAAGCAAGTCACCTCACGCGCATGCTCATACTTGTCAGCTGCGCATATGTCATTTGTTCGATACCAGGGCGCATGTACGAGGTTATTCTTGATCTCCCTGTAATGAAGAGCATTTATGATTTTAATGACGTATATTGGTTCATGCGATATAAAGTTGGTTATATAATAGTTGCAGATATTTGGATTCTTAACTTTGGGATCAATTGCTATCTCTATTGTATTGGGGGAAAGAAATTCCGGAAGGATGCACTTACAATACTGAAGTCTGCTTCCCTTTGCAAGCGTTTTAGGGGGTAACCGACACAATGAAATAAATCCAGAATAAATACACCGATATCAAGCGAATGTCAGATGCAATGTACTCGATACTCTCACACAAAGCAGAGCTGAATAAATGTGTACTATGGAAGCATGTCATGTACAGTCTTGTTCGTATTAATATCAACACCTATTATCTCAAATATCTTATAAATCATCAAACCAATTTAAATGCGGTTTTCTGCATAAAGTCAGAAATCTTGTTGACTACAACTGGGCATCAATGTTTTTGCACAAGATTCACTTCTTCATTGCGTAATCTGTCGTTGAAAAAAGGTCCAAAAAAAAACTTTTTTGTTTCTGGATTTTTCACCAAAATTCCTTTGCTAGAATGAAGTTATGCCAAAATAAAGGTGATTTAGCAAGTTACTGTCAAAATCGGCCATTTAGTTTTTGAAAAATTGACGTTTTTGTAAAGCTATATCAACACCACTTGTCTTCCACTGCCAACAACTTATGAGACGGTCCCTACATAATAATGCAAACCATACTTCATGTCCCTTGTGTAGGCCGTCAGTGCATACAAAATCCATAGATCTATAGAACAGCGCTGAGTCCTATTTGGCAAATGTGTTACATAATAATTTTTCAAGTGTGTGGAGGCTTTAGTGACCAATTCATGCACTGGTTAACTTCAAACAAAGATGACAAAGACTACTAAGTTCTTTCTCAATGCCTGTTACTTTTTGCAATACAATGTCATGAATAACCAGTACAGGTCACAACATTTAGCTCTGCCTATACAGTGGCCCATGCATGGTGTATGGTTTGCATTATTATGTAGGGGCCGTCTCATAAGTTGTTGGTAGTGGAACACAAGTGGTGTTGATATAGCTTTACAAAAACGTCAATTTCTCAAAAACTAAACGACGTATTTTGACAGTAACTTGCTAAATCACCTTTATTTTGGCATAACTTCATTCTGGCCAAGGAATTTTGGTGAAAAATCAAGAAACAAAAAAGTTTTTTTTTGGACCTTTTTTCAATGACAGATTACGCAATGAAGAAGTGAATCTTGTGCAAAAACAATGATGCCCAGTTGTAGTCAGCAAGATTTCTGACTTCATGCAGAAAACCGCATTTAAATTGGTTTGGTGGTTTATGAGATATTTGAGATAATAGGTGTTGATATTAATACGAACAAGACTGTACATGTAATTTATGTATTACTAATGTACATCCCCCTCATCATTAATTTATCTACACCTCATTTTTTTGAATATCTTCTGAACAAATTGACCATATTTGATCGGGTTTGTGTCATATGAAATTTTATTGCCTTGGTCACATTATTCGAACGATTTTAAGCGATTGCTTTTACGCAAACGTTATGTAATCAGCTGTCAAAAAAGGTTACAAAATCAACATTTTTTAAATATTTTGTGTGAAAATCTTCTGATTTCTGCAATACATTTTCAAAACACTCATAAGAAATAGTCCTGTTAAAGTTCCATTCGGGAAATCATAATCATAGCAGAAGCTTTGCCGTGACCTGATTGCAATGGTTGACACAGCCCCTGTTCAGACTACCACGACGTCATAAATAATAATTTTTTCGTCACGTGACCGTAAGGCTTCCGTTACATAGAAGTATACGGTATACGAAAACGCCATTTAACAAAGGCTTCAAGTGGATTCACGACCGTGAAGCCATTGTTAACCGCGGTATTCGTATACCGTATAGTTCTATGTAAAGGAAGCCTAACATGTGACCAGAGGATCATGTTAGTAACTGAGTTACGTGACCAAATTAAGCAGATGACACGCAGGTTTATGAATGAAAACTGAATACTTTATGTGAACAATGGTCAATAAAAATACCCGAGGTCAAGTCAACACGCCAATAATAGGTCTCAAGCCCAACGGGCCTTAGGTCAGTCATTCACATATTACGCCTACATCCAACCTCGCCAGAGGATCAATGAAAGATTGGACGAATCGGAAAAATTACTCAAGCAAGGTTCATTGGCACACGGAATTGGTCCGATTCAGGTCCGTAAAAAATCTATCAAATGGACTTCAGCGTTGTCGTATCCGGAAAACTAGGGGCAAACGGACTGAAAACGAATCGAATCCGTGTGCCAATGAACCTTGCTTAAAGCTTAGCGCACATGTCCGACAAAACTCAATGCGTTAGGGGTGTCTGTTAAAATCGACTGTCCTGGCTGAATGACGAGTCGACAGCGTTGGGTCAGTCGACCCTAAAAACACCCCTAACGGATCGAGTTTTGTCGGACATGTGCGCTAAGCTTTAGGCGACCACAAAATTTTCTCGGACGAGGTATAAGCCAACGGCCTATGAATAAGGACTTTAAAAAACAAGCCTTGCGATTGGGTGCTTACTGACTAGGGACCATGGCACAAGTCAAACTTGGTGTCATGAGTTTTGCCTTTGGAAGCCATTGAAAAACGTCCATATCATCAAAAGTGCTAAATAAATTTTAATACCAAGAACTTCCACAATAGTGTTTAACAAATGGCTATCATTATCTCCCCGATGTTTTTTTAAAACATTCAGTTGAGAATAACAAAGTTGACTTTTACAGCCATTTTTAACAGCTGATTACATTTCGCTGTCGTGAAAGCAATCACTCAAAACCATTGGAATTATTTGACCAAGGCATGGAAAGGGGCTGTTTCACTTTGAATTCAAGATTGCGATTTGTGATCCGTGGGAAAACTGAAAGAGCTATGATCTTGCAATTTGGAGGGATAATTCTGTGTTTCAGACCAATTTAAATGGTACAACAATAAATGGTACAACAATCAATAACATTTGAAGTAATTTTTTAAGACAAAAGGATTTAAAACTCTTCGTATACAAAGAAATAATTAATTGTTTTACATGATATTTGGCATATGGATTTGGGTGGCACTCATTTTTATGGTAAGATAAAAGAAACAAGAGGAAAAAGTCACGAGATGTTGATATTCTGTTTTTGAAATGCAAGAAACTCATCATGTAGTTCTTCTGGAAAGGACTGGTCTATTGATCCTTCTGGGGTGTAAGGTAGGCCTACAATGTTCCAGCATTCATGGCAAAGAATTGCTGTCTTTGTTGTCACAGCTATTGTATGAACAGTCTTACATCAGGCCAGCACCTAGCCAGCACCACAACTCCATAGGCATTGAGAATTAGAGTTACATAACTTGCCTTTCCTTGCAGAGTAGTAAGGGCAGGTTGATGACCATTCAAAAGATGTTTTCTTAGAAAGATTACTTCATTGAATCAGTTTGTAGTGCTTCCTATGCAAAAAACACCACCCCGTTCAGATGAATGGTTGACACCATTCAAAAGAATGTTTTCTAAGAAAGATTACCTCATTGAATCAGTTTGTAGTGCTTCCTATGCAAAAAACACCACCCCGTTCAGATGAATGGATGAATGGTTGCCACAAAAGTCATCCAGTCCTGTTATGTCACTGTTATGACTGTATTGACAATGGCAGTCAACAATAGGCCAAAGGGCCTTCAGAGTGTTCATGTTCTTCCAAATGAGTGATATCAAACTACTTTTGTGACTTTTTTTGGTACTTTCATTGAATACAACTGGATTATTTTGCAGGTAGGTGACACATGGATCATTCGCGAACCTATAATCCAAGTTTTTTTTAGAAATATTTTGGTTGTAATATGAAACTTCAAGGCTTCAAACACCCATTGTCTTAAAAAATTACTTCAAATGTTATTGATTGTTGTACCATTTAAATTGGTCTGAAACACAGAAATTTATCCCTCCAAATTGCAAGATCGTATCTCTTTCAGTTTTCCCACGGATCACAAATCGCAATCTTGAATTCAAAGTGAAACAGCCCCTTTCATATAACACAAACACGATTAAATTTGGTCTATTTGTTCACGACATATTAAAAAAATGAGGTGTAGATAAATTAATGCTGAGGGGTGTAGATGTCCAGAATCCCGTAAACTACGCAAGGTTCCGCGAACTTTTTGATTGGATCTGAGCGACCACAATGTAAAATACCCAGGTTAACAGTTTACCCAAGGGTGGACGCAGATTTTAATAGGGGTGGCATGAAGTTTGGAGACCACATCCTTTTGAGACCCTCTATCTTAAATCTCCAACGAGATTCCATGATTCTTTTAACTGATCTGTTTGTCTACCTAAAAGAGAATAAAATGTGGTTATCACATCAATGGAACCTCAGTGCAGATTTAATTTCTAGGGTCACTTTACATGCTGTAACAAATGCAGGTGGCGTTGGCGTAAACTGCATTGAGCTTCCATCAAAACAATGGGCCCATGTTATGTTGCACCCATATAACCTTTCACGTGAAACTATCCGAAATATGGAATCTCATTCCAGAATGGAGATAAATGGAGGTAAATTTGCCTCTGAGCGCAACTACCATTAACTTGGTGCGTGGCCTGTTCCGCTGGGGAAGGGTTAATTTTCCTTAACTTCGCTAATACTTCTTATTCGAGCTCTAACCATTGAACATGCCTGGGAAATTTGAACCCATTCTGAAGAGGCGATTTTCCAGTTTTCTCTGTATCTGGGCCGTTTTATAAAAATGCACTCTTAATTAACGAAATACGACAAAAGCTTTTCGACTCCCTTCTGGAGATCACTGTTGCTAGTATTTGATTCTCGGTTTGTTAATACATCTCGTACTACTGATCGTTGCCGTTATGGGGACACTGTAGCTTTTTTCACTCTGTAAATGTATCCATTATTGAGAGAACTGCCGAATACTTTGCTGGCATAATTAGTTCACTAGAGATACCATTATTTTCGTCGACGTACAGTTTCAATCGATATGCATTGACCCCTGCTATACAAACAGGTCCATTTTTCGCTAGTACATGTTCCGTTGTCTTTAATACTCTAGTTTCATAGATTTAAGGCGGGGGGCTACCTATGCCGACTTTATTGACGGTCTTTGAAAACAAGCGTCCTAACATATTCATGACAAAAAGTAACTAATTGATGTCAACAAAATGTTTTAGCTACAACCTTTATGCTCCCGTTCTGTGAAAGAATTGTTCATTTTGACCAATTACGATGGAGTTAATTAAGTTATAACAAGTTGTCAAAAGTTGAGTTCGCAAACAATTCTGCAGACTTGGGATGCGACGCATCAGTTTCCCACATAGTCTGTAACATACAGGCCTGATGCCTGCAGGGCCTAACGATCCGTTTTTTACGAAAGTACTTTCCATTTAATTGGTATAAACTATTTAATGCCAAAAAAGGCTCGATTTACAGTTTTTGAAATATTTCATATTCCCGACCAACTATCCAAAAAAGGCGATCGTGTTGCCCTAGAATGCACATATGGCAATAACATCCAAAAGAGATTTTTCAAGTATATGTGTCCAAAAAAGAAAAAACTTGTTTGGGAAATTTGAAAATTTCCATACCGCTGGCAAGTTACTTCTTTGTTATGTAGATTCCCGCCGTTTGAGTAAACTCTGTTCGGCCACTTGTGACCAAAGCACCAGTGACAGAGCTGAACAATACCCGTAGTGGACACAAAAGATCACTGAAGATTGGTTTTCGAAAACAGTATACCAGGGTGATCGGATTTAATCTGAATGTGAATGACTGGTCGCACAAAGGCCAGTTCCGTGGATTGCCACTAGGGAATGAGCTCAGCTATAGGTAAAGCTGACCTATCCGCACAAAAAGCCCCCATGCGACGAGCAAGAGAATTGCAAACGCCCTGCAGACACCTCAAACGAAGGGTCAGAACATGATATACCCCACAACGCCAGGAGGGCGCCACCTTATTTGTCTTCAGGCAACAGAACATCTCCGCATACCTCTCACACTACTCAAAGAAAAAAATTGTACTCATTTATACTCATAGACGGGATTCGAGCCGTCGATCTTCTGATTTGTAATCCACCACTCTATCCACTCGGCCAACGAGCCAGCTGACAGAAACATGATTTGTGTTTGTCATAAACGTAGACCTTCGACTTGCGTAATAATACTACGAATAAGAGAGAACAAGAGAAGTATTCCAACAAGTTCGGTGGCCGAACGGGTAAGACGGTGGAGCAAAGAAAACAGGGCGCGGGTTCGATTCCCATCTGGGTCAAACTTTTTTCTTTCAGAAAATGTTCAGCAGGAGCTCACCAGAGGATGTTGACACCTCTACAGCTCGAAGGCAAATAAGGTGGCGCCCTCCTGGTGTCATGGGGTATATCATGTTCTGAGCCTTCGTTTGAGGTTTCTGCAGGGCGTTTGCAATTCTCTTCCTCGTCGCATGGGGTTTTTTTGTGCGGATAGGTCAGCTTTAAGACCGGTTCTGGATATTGAAGCCACGCCCATTCTGTATAACTTTGACCTCATGGTTCGAATCCATGAATAGAGCTGACCATGTATGATTGACGTCTTGCCTGCCCCTTTGTGCTATGTTTACATCAGAATATAATTCGTAACCAATGCCTGGATAACCGATGCCGAATGAGCAGACTGGGCCGTCACGCGGTACCGTGATTCGCGCTTTACCGTGACTTCCGTGGTGTAAAGAGGAAGTGGATCGAATGTGGCGCAACCGCACAACTGCTCGCGGAGCATGGTGGGAATCGTGGTCGCGCTGCAGCGTGATATCACGGGGCAGTTGAAGTCAACGTTTTACAATGGTTTACTTGTGGAGATTTCAACAACAATCGCGGCAAACCGAGATCACCCGAAGATAAGAGACTTTAGCACGTCTCATTTCAAAAAAGCGTCAATCGTTTAAAAAAAGCGTAATTTTGAAATGACCTGTCCAAATGCAATCTCTATCATCTTATCTACATACCTGAACTGAATTTCAGGCTCTGCAGGCGTGTATGGCGCCAAAAATGGCATATAGTGCAGGTAGGCATGGCAGGCCTGTCCATTACGGCTGTCGAGGTAAATTTCGGTCGAAAATTGCCTGTAAAATCTTTAAACGTGAGTATGACACAGTGAAATCTTGCTTGTTTATTGACAAAAATTGTATAAATTTACGGTGAGAAGTTTCCGTCCCCTCCACGCAGGATTGTAGGTGTTTTCTGCCGAAACAAATATTGTATTTTGTACAGACATTGCGCGGTTTGGCGCGACAAAGTCACGTGCACGTTTCGATCACAGTACCGCATGACGGCCCAGTCTGAGGAGTAGGCCTACCGCACTCACTGACCGTGGGTTTTGCATAACGACTAGCACGGATAGCTAGGCCCACCAGTAGGCCTATACGGGTGTTATTTGTTGAACATTTCTGTGAATTACCTTGTTACGTCATGGTCCCCGAACGACAAAACCCAACGGAAAGTTAACCAATCGCACGGTACAGAGATTAAACCAGAAATTAGCAATCTGTTTATCCGTACTGACAACCACGAGTCACTTTCAACCCACCAGAAAGTAGCCCTGTTTACACTACACAAAAACCCGCGTCTCACCCGGGCTTTTTCTGTTTACACCTGTTAAAAGCGCGGGTATAATAGACCCGGGGATGAAAAGTCCGGGCTTTTTGAACCCTCCGATTTCGAAGGGTTTTTGGAGGGCTTAATTTAGACCCGCGTCTCCTGCGGATTTTTTAAGTAGTGTAGACGCAACAGACCCGGGCTTTGCCTAGTTCTTGAACACCGCGACAGGCGGCGTGTCTTGTGGGCATGCGCGGTAAAAAGCCAGCACTCCAATTTCGCGCCTCCTCTTCGTGAAGAGTACGCTGCAGCAGCGACCCTATCGCCGGGCGTAGCAATTAAGTTCAGCTAGATTTTAGTAGTGTAGACGCTCGCCGGGTCTCAGGCGGGTTTTTTTCAGGCCTGGGCTTGACACGGGCTCAGATTTTAGTAGTGTAGACGCTCGCCGGTGTAACGTTAATGAATGTACCCTGTTAGCCAGAGTCCGGCGGACTGGGAATGACGACCGAAGGCCGTCATTCCCAGTCCTCCGGACTATGAATTATACGGACACTCTGTAACGTTACAACAGTAGTGTCAACGGTTGTCCGCCCGTAAATCACCGTCCGACCATTGTTCAGGTCTGATAGGCCTTTGGCCTGTTGTGAGTCACAGCGAAGGCAAGTCAATAGATTTGGAATAAGGGGCAAATAAAATCGTGGTCCGAGCAGATCGCCCCAATATCCGAGCTCACTAACAGTCACTCGTTCTCTCCTTTCAGATCACAGGTTCACCAGTTGCAGGTTCGAATCCCACAGCAAACCTTTACTCTTTCTTCGTTAATAAATCATTTGCTCCGACATTTCAGGTATATCATAATCTTTAGGCACCACCCTGTTATGGTGATCGTCTTCCTGTTAGTCGAACTTTGTAGACATTTTTTTAAAAAAAATGTTCTCAACTTCACGTTGATGCGGAGAAGTATTTTTTTTTAAAAATTAAGCCTAATTACCAATTCAAACTTCAGGAATGGCCATATTTTCCGTATATCATGTAAATTTTTGCTGAATTCATCGTTCGTTGGGGGAGGGGGGGGGGGGTTCCAGGATGCCTCTA
>NMRB01001073.1:54961-118394 GCA_002633025.1 Notospermus geniculatus | reverse complement strand
GACCCGGTGGGTCACAGATTGGACCAATATCAAGGCATGTTACACCATTGATTACATCTTTAGGAGGCCTCAAGTTATCTGTAACTTCATGTGTAGTTTTTTCACCACTGGCAGGAATGCCTGCATCTTTACGTTTGATATTGACGGCCGGTCTCTGACGACCCGGTGGGTCACAGATTGGACCAATATCGAAGCATGTTACATCATTCATTACATCTTTAGGAGGCCTCACGTTATCTGTAACTTGATAGGTAGTTTTTTCACTACTGGCAGGAATGCCTGCATCTTTGAGTCTAAGACTGGTACCAGGTCTATAACCCGGTGGGTTACAGGTTGGATCAATATCATTAATTACATCTTTCGGTGGTTTCTGATCATCAGCAACCTCAGATGTAGTTTTGCTGGATACAATGCCTGCATCTATTTGTTTAACCTCAGCAGTAGCATCATCAGAAGCAGTAGCAGGAAACGTCGGAATAGTTTCGTCTGTTTCTTCCACACTGGTGCCCGGCTCATCGGTGGGGGTACAAGCAATCATTGGATCGTCATCTTCTTCCACACTGGTGCCCGGCTCATTAGGTTTAGCTTCATCTCCCGGGCTGGTTCCCGCCTCATCAGATAAATAGGCCAGAATGAGCGGACGCGCCTCGTCTGTTAGCTCCCCGCTGGTGCCAGGAACTTGTTGTGAGTTGGAGATGACTTCCGTCAAAGGTACCGGTAGTAGTGCTGAAAGGGTAAATGTCGTCCTGGGTATACATACAAAGATTACCCTGGTTCTCAATCTTCACTAAAACAATACCCTGGGTACTTTCGGTTATCGAACACCACCCAGCATCGTAGTATGACACCTGGATTCGAGGTTGTCTCACCCGTGGTCACGTGACCGCCTGAAGAATGTCATGAACAGCTACACTAAACAAGTACCGCGGCGCGAGACCGCGAGATTCCACGGGATTTCTAACTGGAAATATGAAGTTGTTGAGGAGAATGGCATGATATCACGTACCATCAGTGAGATTGATTCATATCTTTAGGATGAAATGCAAGTTTACAAACTTCAACTTTCCAGACAGGCAGATATTAGTTTCCTGGGCAAGAAAATTCTGAATCCAACACTGTAAAACATTATAAGATCTAGAGCAGCACCGCACTCTAAGCTGAACAGAACAACCAGGCACGGATCCAGAGGGGGGTGGGGGGGGGTGGAAGGGACGTACGCCCCCCCCCCCTATTTTCGGCAGAGCAATGTTTTTTAGCAAGAAAAATTCAATCACATAAAAAATTCGAGTAGTTTGCTCTCAGATGCCAGGAAATGCATTTAAAAGCACTTAAATTGTCAAATGTTTCTGGGGGAGGGCCCCACACCCCCCGTTTGGGCTTCCCGCGTTCGGTGTCCGCCGCCTCCATCGAGCTACGCCCGCCCTTTCTGTCAACCCTGGATCCGTGTCTGACAACAAAACAGGAAAATGAAGATACACCAAGAACGGGTGTGGAGGGAGGGAAATTAGGTTTTGCCGGACTCTGCTCTTACCTTTCCTCCCAAAGAAAACAGACATGACAGATGCGGCAATGACCACCACACAAGCTATAACGATCACCACTATCCAACCTGGATTCTGAGCCAACCATGTGGTTACTGATTGGATGGTCGGGGTCATAAAAACCGGCGTCACATATGCAGGCGTTGAGGATGGAGTTAGTGGTGTGGTGGAGGGGGTCACCAGTGATCTAAAATATGCCAAGATGGCATCATAACAAGCTGTAAAAGAAGAGAGCTTTATTAACAAGACGGCCGACATTGCAACTTCATTTGCCCAGAATTGAAAAGAACGAAGGTCTGCCTGATGTGAAATTGTTTATGGCCTGTCTACACCATCAACACCATCAACATTTCCAAAACGTGTCAAAAAAACATTGAGTAGCAACAAATTTGTTTTGAGATTGTGGCACAATGTGGACAGGACGA
Organism: Notospermus geniculatus; assembly: GCA_002633025.1. Taxonomy (NCBI): domain Eukaryota; kingdom Metazoa; phylum Nemertea; class Pilidiophora; order Heteronemertea; family Lineidae; genus Notospermus; species Notospermus geniculatus. The sequence continues at coordinate 116,428 of NMRB01001073.1, read as the reverse complement.
CTGGCAACAGTTCAGAACAGGTTTTGAAAATGTTTTAGAAATGATGCAGACGAAACGTCATGTGAAATCTTCTGCAACATTTCTAAAAAACATTTTCAAAACATGTTTTGAATTGTTGCAAGTCTGTCCACACTGTGCAGCAATATGAAAACATGGTGTTGCAGAGGCCATGTAGAATTAGCGGAATCAGCGGATCTGGCGGATTTAGCGGATTCTGTATAAAATTGAATAAAATTCAATGATGAATGGAAACTAATTAAGCAATATAATTTTTCATGCATCCCACAGATTATAAAGGACCACGAAAATAACTTTTACAGTCGGTAAAAATCCAAATATGGCAACAAAAATGGTCTGCAGGAATAGTTCGGCCAGTTGCGGTTCGCGACGCTGTTGCGGCTTTTCCTTTATAACCTGCGCAGCACATAGAACACTTGAAAAATTATATTGCTGAATTAACTTCCATTTATTATCAAATTTATTCAATTTTATACAGAATCCGCTAAATCCGCCAGATCCGCTGATTCCGCTAATTCTACATGGCCTGTTGCAGATTTGTGGCAACTAAATGTTTTTAGAATGTTTTAGAAGTTTTTGGAGTGTGCAGTTTGCAGCTCCGTTGCCTCTTTTGCCTCTTCTTTCCATGCGTTTACTCACTAATTACACAAGCCATAATTAATATGACTCCTTTCCAAATCACACATGTAAATCATACTCTGTTTCTGTTTTACAGGTCTTCAATTAGCCCCAGCACTCAACAATGGGGCTTTGTTTCTATCGACTTGCAACAGTTCAAAGCATGTTTTGAAAATGTTGCAGAAGAAATTCCATGTGAATTCTTCTGCAACATTTCTAAAACATTTTCAAAACATGTTTTGAATTGTTGCAAGTCTGTCCACACTGTGCAGCAATATCAAAACAGGGTGTTGCAGATTTGTGGCAACTAAATGTTTTAGAAGTTTTTGGAGTGTGCAGTTTACTCACTAATTACACAAGCCATAATTAATATGACTCCTTTCCAAATCACACATGTAAATCATACTCTGTTTCTGTTTTACAGGTCTTCAATTAGCCCCAGCACTCAACAATGGGGCTTTGTTTCTATTCAACTATTACTTTCCACACCTCCTGTTTGGACAGGGTTTCTTTATTTCAGATTTACTTGTAATGTTGGGATCCAGCTCATTACACTTCTGGTAGCTCGACTTGAAAGTGCCAGCCTGAATAAGACCCCGGTTGGGGTCGAAAATTTGCGAAATTTCAAGACGACGACTCCTTTTATTATATCATTATATAGAATGTTTTAGAAATGTTGATGGTGTAGACTGGCCTGAACGTTTGTAAAACAATAAGAAAACATGTGTTGATAATGTTGCAGAGTGTAGACCAAGCCTATCGTTCTCTCCGGCCGATCGTACCTGTCGTTCAAACATTGTCGTGCAATCTCGTAATTTGCATCCGATAGCGTGAGACCCGTAATGGTCTCCAATGCGTCTCCTTCGAGAAGTGATTTCAAGTACGAAAACTTGCTCACGACTGGAATGTCAGTTTTGTGCAATATACTTTCAAATTGATCTTTGAAAGTTTGCCACTCTGTGATAGTTCCTGAAAATTTCTTAATTTCCAGTTGAGGCAAACGTGTGTTGCCAGAAGAATGTTTACTGGAAGAACTATCAGTTGGTTCAACTGAGATGGTGGCCGCCGCCCCTTTTTTCTCCTCAAGTTTAGCTTTAAGTTCAATGGCCGCCATCTTGACTCATAATACTTTGTTCCTGTACTCACTAGCAGATTCTATTTCTTCTGCTAACACCTTCTCGTCCTTTGCCAATTCTATCTCCAACTTCAACTGAGCCCGGTGGTCGAGTGGTTAGCGCGCTTGACTACCAACCGTGTAATGGGTCGGCGCGAGTTCGACTCCGGGCGAAGGCACATAAAATTGTGAAATTTAGAGGGTCCGTCGGATGGGACTGAAAGCCGTGGTCCCTTGTTCCTGAGTGTCTATGCCAGGGCAAGTAAAAGACCCCACACAGGTGGACTGTAGCCTGTTGTGGACTCCATACCTCCGGCAAAAACCCAACAGGGCTACGACGCCGGTAATGACTAAGTGACTAAGACTAAGTAACTGCACTTCATCCAAATTGTCAAGTCTCTTATCAAATTCAGCAATTCGGAATTACAAAACTTCCAGAGACGTACCTTTATCAACTACCACTTTGTCAAGTTCGTTCGCCTCACGAGTGACCCATCCACGGAGGGCTGCACGGGACGCATCAAACTTCGACATTTTCCTCCACTTCCAAATTCACAAACCACAACAAAGCTGGTATATCAATAAAACGGGTTTCGGCACCAAATTTTGGGGAACATATACGACTCTTCACCCCCTTGTACGTGACTAAAATAAACTTTCATCCGTAGAAGAAGAAAAGGACGTCCAGTCATCAAACTGTACAACAGTGCCCATTTTCTCCACTACGTTACACAAATAGACACTGTCATCGATCAGTCACCGCCATGTTTGACCGCATCACTCCTCCTAATGGAGTTACCATTAGGGACCGCTTCACAATGGTAAGGAATCCTTACACATATTATTGCGCTGCACTTCTTTTCAACATGGCGGTGGCTGATCGATACTAGAGGGTGTTATTTGGAACGCCCTCTAGTGTCAAGAATGGTCCAGTCATGTTGAATATAAAATGGCGGACAATGGCATTTTGTTCCGTACCTAAAGGACAGATGGCAGCACTGGCTGGCTGTTACGGCTTGGGTTCTGACGTAGGAATCGAAAGATGACGACAACTTTAGTGATGATGATGGCATGGATATGATCCCACACGCGTTTATTTTGCTGCTCTTGAGCCAAACGGTTTAACTGGAAACAAATTGGACAAATCATAAGAAATACAGCCTAAAACAATAGGCCTACTCAATATAAAACAATACTCAGTGATCAACACTGGCAGTGGAAATAACATCAAGAGCCCTGACATGGAACAAAGGACAGCTATGATTCCTATTACCGGATGACTCTATTCTCGGACGCCGGACGAAAATGTCCCACTTTAAAACATTCTTTACACCTTACTAAAACACTGAGAAAATATACCAAACTTACATCATATTGTGCGCGTTCATAAGTCATCATTCTCAATGTCCTGTAGCATAAACATGAAGCTAAGGGCCTGCAAAGGCACCTCAGCAAAACGAGAATTCTGGAAGCTCATGTAGCTTGCCCAAAATCCCAGATCAAAATGGCCGCGAGACCAGTCACCAGTTCCACACATTATCATAAACCAAACCTCGTCCCAAAGGGACTCTTAAATGGTATCACTAGCCAATTGGCAGAGGCGCTGACGCTGGCAGTGTGTTTATACAATGTAGGAATGGGAATCCTCAACACAAGATAAGTCTCAGGGTGAATTCCCCGCCAAATGACATCTCCAATTGACTTCCAGGGCAGTCTGGCCTATCTAGGTCGCGTTGTCTGCAACAGCCGAAGGCAACACACTGAGCAAATGTTGGTCAAATGACTATTATCAGTCATGTCCTTATCATAGAATTTAGCAAAGGTGGCGGCGTTAGCCCAGCCCACCATACTAAGAATAGAATCCACGGGTATTCCAGCTTTAGCCAAGGTAGAAGTACTGGCGGAGCGTGTTGAATGCGCTTTGTACACACTTGTGTCAATCCCACTTTTTTGCATTGACAGTTTTATCCAACGAGCTATAGTTTCTTTACTGACCGCTTTATGTGGCTTTGTGTAACTAATGAGCAATTGTTGCTCAGATCCACGCAAACACTCTGTCCGATGAAGGTAAACCTCCACAGTTCTGACATCTTCGATAATCGAAGGCCGATCTGCTCTCCACTGCGTTACCTCGCACATCACCCTTCGAGAAATAGACCAGTCGGCGGCGTATCTTGGCACGATGCCAACTTTACCGGTCGACCAATCATATTGCACTTTATATCGGGTCTTCGGCTACCACTCTTTGTACCACGATTCAAATTTTACAACACCGATTCTGATTGGCCTCTTCTTCTCGAGGCGGCACATACGCCGTGGACCGGTCAATTTCTCGAAGGGGAAGTGCGATGTAACGTAGTGGTGAGCAGATCGGCCTTCGATCATCGAAGATGCAGTTCTGAGAGCACACAAGTTCTCGTTATGATACGCACGGAAAGATACAGTTCCAAGGTGCCTTCCAGGCTTGGATTGTTTCAGTAGTTCGTCTATGTAGATTGACATTCTGTCACCATGAACATCGATATTGTTCACTTTCAAAACTTTAAGCGTTTGGACCCTTTGTCCCGATAAAATAGCGAGCAAGGTGGTAAGCTTCAGTGTTAGATCTCTGAGGGAGGCAGTGGCAGCCCGAATGGATTCCAGATGAGCTAGCAGTATGCTAACGTCCCATGTGTGAGCACGGGGTAAGGAAGGTCTTTTATTAGCGACACCCCGCATGAAGCGTCGTATTCTCGGGTGGTCACCGACCGCCACGCCATCCGGCAAGATTATAATTGTTGAGAGCGCCGACCTGGCAGTATTCAGTGCACTGTACCCCAAACCTGCCTGGAACAACTGATTTAGGAACTCTAGGACCACTGGCACAGAGGTCTTAGTCTTATCAAATCCTTTCTGATCACAAAATCTAGCCCATTTTCGTAAGGTAGATTTGTATTGCGTCTGAGTGGATTGTCTCCAAGATGCCATGATGACGTCAGTAGCTCCCTCACAAATCCCCTCCTTTTCGAGAGTGTTCCTGATAACGCGCAAGCCATCAGAGTCATGGATTTCGGTAGCGAGTGTAGTTGATCTGGTGACCCCGGAAGTAGAAGCAACTTGTCCGATCTCGGCAGCATCACTGGGTGGTCCATCAGAAGTCGTATCAATGTTGGGTACCAAGTTTGCGTTGTCCAATGTGGCACTATGACAATGGCCGTGGCTTCGTCCGCCGCTATCTTCTTCAACACCGCAGGGATTTGGCTGAAGGGGGGAAAATATAGGGTGTGAGATTTCCCCAGTTTACAGAAAAAGCATCAATTGCGATCGCAAATGGGTCAGGCATCCAGGCAATGTACTTTTTTAATTGGGTATTTACCCTGGAGGCAAATAAGTCTATGTCAACTGGAATGTCTGGGAAACTTTTTACGACCATCTGGAAAACATTACTTTCCAGTTTCCATTCGGTTTCATGCCGGAAATGTCTACTTCTCTTATCGGCCTCGTTATTGTATACCCCTGGGATATGCTGAATTGCAAGAGTGTTCCCTCTCGCAATAGCCCAATGCCAGATGGCCCTAGCAACTCTGCTGCACTCTGGTGACCTGCTGCCACCCATCTCACGCACATATGCCACCGTGGTCTGGTTATCTGACATTATCTTGATGTGTTTATTGGTGACATCCTTGCACAGGGCCTTGATACCAAATTCCACCGCCATCAGCTATTTTACATTGATGTGGCACTGTTTTTCTGACTCAAACCACACACCACCGCCAGATACTCTAGTTTCATGTTCGGCATAACCGTAACCTTTGTCTGACGCATCAGTGTGTATTGTCATGTCCACCTTCTTTTCCAAGAGAGATTTTTTCTGTGTACAGAGGTTGGCAATCCACCACCGGAGATCATCATGACCCTCTTCAGATAGTGCCATCCTGCCCTCAAAATTACCAGCGCACGCTTTTAACGCTACTATCTTCTCGTTTTCTAGTTGTCTATAAAACAAGGGCCCCAAGTAGGTGGCTGGAAAGGTAGCGACAAGCACGCGAAATAACTTTCGCCACACTTCTGATGGTGGGGCGAGGACAGGCCAGTAACCCTTCACTGGCTTCCACTACACTTTTTATCTTCTTCTGGGTCAATGCTATTGACATGTCAGTGGAATCTAACAAGAAACCTAAACACCCAAGATCATGTTGCTGTGGGTGTAGAATGGTCTTTGTTTCATCAGGATGTACAATGAATCCAAGTTCTTCTAGCAACTCGTAGGTTGCTTTCACGTTGTCTTGACAAGATTGAATCACATCCGTGCCCTGGAGGTATGCGTCATCGATATATACGACGGACTGATAACCTCGCTTCCTCAAATATGCCAACGCTGGCTTGAGCAACTTTGTGGACAGTCGGGGGCAAGGGGATAAACCGTTTGGGAAACATACATACATGTACAACTTACCCCTCCACTGAAATTTTAGGTACTTTTGTGACCTGGGATCAATTGGGCAAGAATAGTATGCATCTTTAATATCTAGTTTTGCCATCCAGCAATTAGGGGACATCATGTTTGCAATGGTAGTAATAGAGTCCATTTTGAAGTGGTGGTACTCCAAGCATTCATTCAGCTTGGACAAATTCAATATTATGCGCTTAGAGCCATCTGGCTTTGGTCTCACAAATATTGGAGAAATAAACTCCCCGTCCTCATGCTGGCATTCAACAATGAGCTCTTTTTTAAGCATTTTTTTTTTCAATTTCTGCATCAATGGCTAGATTTTCTTCCTCTGAGAACATACGTTGTTTTGGAATTGACCTCTGGTACGGGGTATCAATGAATTTTAGTTTATAACCCGTTACAATCTCCAAAATTTCCGGGTCAGATGTTAGTCGTTTCCATGCTGGCAAGCAGGTCCTAATTGCACCCCCTTTGAAATTTTCGACTTTCTTCCTTGGAGCCTTTCTGGCATTGGTTGCCCAAACATCATAACTAGAGTCAGCATGTATTGAAGGTTCTTTTGACATTTTTCTCCGCGATGCATTGGGGTTATGGTATTCAAGGCATTCTTGTGTCTGGCTGAAAGGACACCCCTTAATGTCATGCTTAGTATCATGATCGCTCACCTTTTTTATTGGCTTTTCTTTTTGCTGTGGTTGGTTGGTTGTTGGTAGCTGTTCTGCCCCGACCCCCGATATTGGCGTTGATAGTAACCTCTGCCTCTTCGGTAATTGCCGCGGGTCCCGCTGAAACGGTTGTACCCGCGGAACCTCCCGCCGTTTTTTGAGTGGTATTGGTTCTGTCCGTACCCGTGGTACCGCCCCGTGTCTTTTCCAACTTTGTTCACCTGTCTTATATCCTTGAGGGTCTTTGAGAGGTCATCCCCAAATAAATTCTCAGTAACCGGAAGATCAGCAGCACACAAGGCTGCATACTCCTTTTTTAGAGCGGGTTTCATTGATTCCCTACGTTTCAGGGAAAGTTCCAACACCGTGTGGCCAATCAGGGCCACAGCATCTGTAGTTTGTGTTTTTTGCCTTAAAATCAGGCTGTTTTCCATCTTTCTTGGATAGAAGAATAGCTTCTGAGACCAGGGCCAGCGCCGTGGCTGCCTTACAAAGTGTGGTTTGCATGTTAGCCATGCGCATATCCTGCTTTTTCTGGAAAGCATTTAGCTGTCTCCACACTTCCGTGTTCACCCGTGGTGCCTTCAGTTTCTTACAATTCTTTGGCCGATGGTACACTTTCTGTTTCTCTTTGCGCACATCAGCGCCAAGCTTCTTCTCGAAGCGGTTATTAATGATCGAAGCCAGTTTTTCGCTAATATCGGCTCCACACTCCTCATCATCCTCAAGGGCAGCGTTAAGCTCGTCGAGGGTCGTATCCTCGTCAGTCTTACCAGGAGCATCTCCGGAGGTGCTAGGTTTTTCGGAGGCCGTGCCTCCATCTTTCAGCAGGTCAGATACATCAATGATGGCATCATCATCACCATCCTGCTGTTGGTCCTCGCAGCCATCATCATAGTAACCATCATACATGTCATAAGACCCGTGGTCTGATGGCCCTGCAGGAGGGTCGGATCGTTTTCGTTTTCGACTCGTACTGCCACCCCTAGCACTGGGACCAGTGGCCGTGTTATCTGCCACTGTCTTCCATGCTTGTCCCATCGCCGTCATGGCTGACGCGATGTCGGCTAGGGAAGTCTGGATAAGTGACATATTGTCACTTCCAGGAGGCTGCCGTGCAGCCTTCTCGGTCCCTACCTGGACCTGGTCTTCGTCCAGGAGGGCCTCAACAGCATCATCATCCGATGCCATAGTTAAAACTTTTATAAGCAATCCAAAAAGAAAATATTACACACTTGATAAATCCAAAGCAAAGCGGGGTGAATTAGAGACACGACTGATCGGAAGCAGAGCCAACGGCACACTGAGGAGCTAGTCAGCGTGTGCTATCTCATGGGATTCTGGAATGACCCAGATTGATTAGATGAGATAGAATGCCACATGAACACTAATGTCCGTCATCAGATACTACAGAAGCATCAATTGTCTTCATGTGAGAAGAACGATCAGGGTCAACAGTCTGCCGGACTATCACATCTAGGAAAGGAAGTCCGATGGACAAACGTCCCTGGGAATAATGGTCCGCGGACCATATCCCCCGAGGATATAGTCAGGCGGGCATTCATCCCTAGGAGTAGTTGTCCACGGGACTATAATTTCGTGACAAAACAGTCCGCCGGACTGCCATCACTAGTTCACAGCGTCTGGGGGACCATGTCTCCCGCATCATATAACTGCCAGGACAAATATTTGAAATGATACTAACATTTCCTTGTAGTTTCTTGCCGCCGCTTATCTGATGCTCTGTTTCTGGTTATCTGAGCATGCCTCGTACTTGTTCGCGGTAAGGTAGGCCAAGAATACCTCGCTTGTGACAGCAGAAATGTGGTCTACTACATCACATGTACCAGATGCACCACCATCAATCAGTACGTCGGACAGACAACATGTTTCCGTAAAAGGATGAACAACCACAAGTCCAACATCAGATTAGGGAAAGAGGATGATCGTGACTGCTCGATACTCTATGCCCACTTCAACTTGCCAGGACATTCTGTCAAGGACCTGATGTTCACCATCCTGGAGACATGTCCAGATGAGACGACCCTCCTTAGAACAGAGTTGAAATGGATGTGGACCCTTCAAACCATCACCCCTCAGGTCTTAACACAAGATGCTGAGGTTCTGAGACCCCATATCCCTTTCACCATCTTTATTTTCAGGGCAGTTTGGCATTCGTGTTCTTCTCACTCTCTCCCCCTGGTAGGCCTATTTCGTTTGAGGTTTTCCAGTTGTGGTGGGCACGTGGCTCCCCTTCTGGTCTAGGCCTTGCCCCCCCCCCCTTTGCTCTATTCCTCCTTGCCCTATTCTTCTCATTGCTCAGTGATTTGCATTATCCATTCTGGTTTTTTCCTGGAATCTGGAAGTTGACTTCCTTTATATTCTCTTACTTTGTGCTGACCTTTGTGCATCTTTTCGCTTTGGGCTTGTTATGTATTACACATGTCATATTTATTAAACCCTTTTCTTTCAGCTAAATCAGTTTCTCCTTAATTACATCCACTCTCTTAATTACGTCCAGCAACCATCCGTGGTGCTTGGACACTATTCTTTCCTTAATTGCTCACTCATCCTGTCTACACAGGTTAGTTTCACATTCGGGTTTCAGCTCAGTCTTTCCTAGAGTTTCAGATTGTAAAGTTCCACTTGAAAAAGACCCCGGTTGGGGTCGAAAATTCGTGAATTCTGGAGATTGACTTCTTGCTTATTATCATTTTGTGTGTCAATTTTGTGCTATTCTGTATCTTGGACCTTTACGTGTGCGATGTTCTTTTTCAGCAAAATATCGGAAAATATGGTGAACTGGAGCGTCAAGAAACGTTACCGCTTATCAGTGGAACCAAGGATAAGTCTATTCTATTCATATACAACAAAAGAAATAATCTTATGTTTTTCGAATCATAACAGAGTTGTTTTCGTGAGTTACACTTCTGAAGTGGTACAGAAGGACAGGTCTATCCACTACACTATTAAAAAGCTGTTCACGTTGAAAGGCAACATTAAAAAAACACGAATATTCGGCAACATAATCATATGCTATTTTCTGCAGCATGATTATTGGAAGATATTGACACTAAATGGGACAGTGTTGGGTCAGTTTCGTCGTTTTTCCAACCTCCCCGGTAATTATAGCCTTAGTTCCACCTATCCCAAATTGGTGGGTTTTTGAGGCACGGGTCTTCCCCGTGCTTGAAAAAAAAAACGCCACGCGCTTACACCTATTTTCAGTACCGGTACATTTTGTTAGTTACTAAACACGGCCAAAGGAGAAAGCACAAAAATTGACACACAAAGTGGTAAATATCAAGAAGTCAACTTCCAGGAATTAGCAAATTTTCCACCCCAACCGGGGACTTCTTCAGGCTGGCACTTTTCCACACTAGATTTCAGAAAAGACTGAATCCCAAATGTAGATCTGAAATACCCTGTGCAAACAGGAGGAGTCAGCAATTAAGGAATGAATAGAGGCCAAGCCCCAAGAATTGGTTGCTAGACCTAATCAATAAAAGAGTGTCTGTAAAGGGCGGTTTACACTAGGTTGCACCAAGTTGCAAGTTGCAGCAATTTGCAACTTGTTGCAAACTACCTGGGACGGTTTACACATAGAAAAATCGATGCAACCTCCAGCGTGATCGAGTTGCAACAAGTTGCAGACCCGTTTACACATGCAACTTTTATGAAACTTTTTGGTCTCATCAGGTTTATGCAACAAGTTGCATGAAGTTGCATATGAAAAGTTGCATGTGTAAACGGGCCTTTATTAGTAAATTAGTAGAAAACTAATTAGGATGAAAAAAGTTTCATAACTTATGACATGTGTAATTTAAAATAAGCAAGACACTCTTTTATTGATTAGGTCTAGCAACCAATTCTTGGGGCTGGCCTCTATTCATTCCTTAATTGCTGACTCCTCCTGTTTGCACAGGGTATTCAGATCTACATTTGGGATTCAGCTCAGTCTTTTCTGAAATCTAGTGTGGAAAAGTGCCAGCCTGAAGAAGGCCCCGGTTGGGGGGTCGAAAATTTGCTAAGTCCTGGGAGTTGACTTCTTGATATTTACTTAACACGGCGAGAGAGGTTGTTCTTGCGGCTCAAATTTCACAGGTTTTTTAGCAGTAAATAGTGTCCCCCTGTCAAAAGTGTCCACTTCTATTGTTGAATGACGGATTAAGCGGCATGGGTACAGAAACCAATTGTCAGAGATTACACCTGTACCCGGTCCTAACAATTTTACACCGGGCTTTTGAATATGTTAGGACCCACCGGTCGTGCCTATCGCGTTCGTGAATCTGATTGGCCGGTGCTGGCGCTGGTGTGGAACTATTATGTTGATACCTTTCTATTTTTAACACCTTCGTGATTGGTGGATTTCCTGGGTCAAATTGAAGTCACCTTCTATCTGCTTTCCGGTACGTCAGCCTTATTGAGAATTGAATAACTTTACATAATTTACATAAAATGTCCAAGTGACGTCACTGGCAGAATTGCGCAATACCCCACACATTTACCGCACCATCTGTCGCCGGGTTATATAACTAGTAATTGCCGAGTTTATTGGGCTTAAACAATCTAAGAGCCAGGTGACACACCATACTCCACGCAGCGTTGAAATTTTTGACACTTGGACGAAAATTTTAACACTACCATTGACGCTAGATCGCCATCTTGAAACTCTGGTTGTCATCGTCGGTGGGCTGGTCTATCACGTGACGAGAACTTCTTTTTCAAAATGGTGTTATTTGCAGAAAACAGTATTTATCTTGTCGAAAATGAAACAGAATAACTTTATTATTACTTTATATCTACTCCACCGATGTTTGTATCACTCTATACCTTTATACACCTATCTTCAACGATCAATATTGTAAGCGTAGAAAACGACGTGATGGGTAACCGCTTTACAAATAGAAGAATTTCTACTGTGCGCTCCGCGCGCTCACTGCTTTTCAAGAAGATAGAAACCTAGCGTCCATACTAGTGGTGATATTCTCAGATAACGCCACGTAGCGTCAAGTTTGGTGACACACGTATCTGAATTAGCCCAGGCCCGCTGGCCGGGTCTAATAAACACGGTGTTTTCAAACACGGGTCTATTAGATACGGCAAAAAATAGGTCTACGCGCAAGAAACCTTGGTTTTTGGCGGGTTTGGGATAGGTGGAAGTACAGGTCATGACGGCACCTGGATTTACGAAAGTGAAGGAGATATGTACAGCGGTCATATGCTGGCGGTATTCGGAAGAAAAAAACGTGGATATGTTACTGTCATAAAGCTGTATGTTTGTGTATTCGACTACCGCATCATGGCCGGCAAGTTACGTCATTCACGTTTGATGAAAAATAAAATTATTTATTCAAAAGAGCGCAACCGGATGAGATACCCTTCGAACCTAATTGATTCGACAATAAATCCCTTCACCAGGGATATATTTACAATAGTAATTCACCGTGATAAAAAGTTTACCATTGAGCAAAGCCTGAAGATGTTTAATAATTACAAGAAAACAAGAACCTACAAGTTGAAAGTGAAAAGTTGGAGGTTGGACCGACTTGTTTTTGATGACGTCGGGATGCGGTTGCTTTTTGCTTCCATCTACCAATATCCAACTCACATTTTTTCTGTTCGTCTGTCAAATTGTCGTAATGGTTCTTCTCCGATTGATACCGGCCGAGTTTTACTCAAAAGAGGAGGGAAACATGTCATCCCAATTGTCGATAGTCATAGACAACTGATTCTGATGAGAGTCAATTCCAAGGGCGCTCGACTTGTGGTGTATAAGATATCACCTGGCTGGTTCTTTTAAGAAAAACTTTGGAGTTTTCGTCAATTAAGTGAATGTAAACGGTCCGTGATATTTTCAGGATAGCTTCATGTCATGAAATATAGGCCATGTCGAATTAGCGGAAACGGCGGAAACAGCGGAACCGAACGGAACCTGGCGGAAACGTCATAAATATGGTGTTCTTTGAAATAATGTTGTTTAGGAAAATATCTCTTACCATCAACAACATAATCTGGACGATTAGATAATAAAAAATGTAATTTTGATAAATAGTTTAAAATTATGATATCAAAAATGGTAATCCTCAGGAATTTCCTGGTCGTGACGTCAAACCTGCCTGACCACAGATAAAGATCAGCCAACAAGCCATCACTGACAAGACAGCTCACTCACGCCAAAGAATCCTGCTTCCAAAATGAACTGCAGACCAGGTTCCGTTCGGTTCCGCTGTTTCCGCCGGTTCCGTTAATTCGACATGGCCTGAAATATACGACGCAACAGGATGCTGTTCGTTTTAATGAATTACATCGGATTTGACTTGCTGCGTCCAATATTTGAAACACAGTTCTCACTCGTGTACGGCGCGTTACGGATCAGACGAGTTGCATAAGGGCCGTTCAGACGCCAGAGCAAAAAGCCACATTCCGATCCGATCCGATCGATCCACATTCAAAGCCGGATGTCACGCTGGGGAATCAGTTCTTCACGAAGCCGTCCAATGGCCGTATTCCGAGTCCGCGTTTTCCAAACCTCCGTGTCAAAATGACCGCCTCGGAAGAAAATAAACAGGACCGGCTACAAAAATCTAAAACTGGAAAGAGAAACGTCATCGAATCGGAGTAAGTAAGGTCTGCAGGTCTGTGACAAATTTGGTCTTATAACTCGTTTTCGTTAACGAGTTTGAGCTGTAAAACCGGCGGGATGTCATGCTCATTGCTGTCGGCACCGGCGCCCCCCGTAGGCCTAGTCGAGACCACGGTCTTATCAAGCAAGAACTCTTGTACCACGTGTACCGTAGGCCTACAACAGGCTGTAGACTTGTTGCTGTTGTGTAATACTCGTAGGCTGCATCATATCATGATATGTAGCTACAGGATGTAGGTAGGCCTACACGTCATGACGTGCACGGTGGACACCGGTTTTACAGCTCAAACTCGTACAGAGCTGCAGTAAACCAATGAGATCCGACTACGCCTTACTTACTCAGATTCGATGACATTTGTATCTGCTGTTTTAGATTTTTGTAGCTGGTCCTAAGTCGAAGAGATGGCCAAATTTCTAACTGATTAGGTGATATTAGTCGCTGTGTTGGGATTTTACCCCGGGGATTTTACCACCAACCAGATAGACTGTCGTCAGAGACAAGCAAGTAGGCCTATAGTAAATTCTATTCGGTGACAACAGGTGTCATCCAATTACAGCAGCCTGTCGTCTTCACGTACCAATGACTAATTTTCATCTTCAAAAGAAATACTCGCCAAAAAGAGACAGAAAATCGTTCGTTGTATGCATGGACATAACCACAGCGGGCTCTATTCTTTGCGTTTGTTAAATGTAAACAATAACAAATACTCCCATTGGTCGAAATCTAATTATTCTGACCTTCAATCTGCATAACACAATGGGAATTCATGGAATATGCGTTGATCTCGCCGACGACAATCGGAACTTGCCGAGTGTAAAATTTCCGTTTTCAAATGAGGTCAGAGGTCCGCTTCATCCATATCATAACCCATACTTACAGTTGACGATTTTGAAAAGTGGCTTTGTTATAGAAAATACCGTCTGCAAAAGGAAATGGGTCGGCAAAACAGATTTGTCAGTCATGTAAACAGCGACGACATCAACGACTTTTGATTTCAGTAAAAGTCTTTTATTCTGCGACCGGTCTGCATTTTCGGGGGACGGATCAGCATTTCTTTACTACCGACCTCTGTCGTTCTACTGATTCTATCTCTTGTCTACCTTTTTACAGAATGAAATTAGCCGTCCTAGCTTCTGCTTCACGTCATTTCTGTACTTCTTTCCACCCCCAATACAGTAAAGATAAAAATTTATTCCATAATTACATGCCCAGATTTGAAAAACGATGATATCTTGACTGTAAAACCGTAATCGCCAATATTCTTGCTTCATATCATAGTGATTCCTGACTTCCGGGAGTCCTATGATGACGTCATACAATCTATATGGAACAGACGTCATGACGTATGCGACACTGACGAGGATCAGCATTCTGGTGAGGTGTGTTGTCTCCCTTTCTTTACTTCTCTGTCCCTCCTGACTGACGCCCATCTTGCCTCTCGCCTTTGATGCACTACTCAATACCTTTATGATCCAAACATTGCAAGACACAATTACACAAAAAGGTAAAATAGTGCCAATGGCCAACTGTGAGGCATTTCCAAGCGTTTCCAGATATGGGGCGTGGGGAACTGACATGCGCAAAAACCTTTCGCCTGAAAAAGATTGACGCCTTTTATTCTGTATCAGTTGGGAGAAGTGGAAACCCTGCAGTACACCAGATGCCAATATTCTCATGCATTCAGGCATCTCAACACCGGGCACGCTGATAAATTTGGTTACTAGTGTATTGAAGTTACGACTGCCATGACGAGCTCCTCCTGCTAAGGGGCATCTGATCCTGATCTAGCCACTCTTACCAAAATGATACACCAACCTCACCTGTTACGTCATCCCGTACAAGCTTGAAGGTGAAGAATATGTAAAGATTGAGACCACAAACCAGTAGGAACGTCAGGATGATGGTTGTACGGGCACGGCGTGTGGTGC
This sequence comes from Notospermus geniculatus, assembly GCA_002633025.1. NCBI lineage: Eukaryota > Metazoa > Nemertea > Pilidiophora > Heteronemertea > Lineidae > Notospermus > Notospermus geniculatus. Next base: position 101,006 of record NMRB01001073.1, on the reverse strand, counting down.
AGAGCCGCGGAGCAACCATCGGGAATCTGACCACTATCAATCTGTCCACCGTCATCTCAGCCAAGAAAAATCCAGATAAGACGCCAAAAGCGTACGCCTGATACCACATCAACCTATAATGTATAATCAAAAGAAACGAATGAAAAAAATGACTGCTTTTTGCTGATTTGGGAAGTGTTGCCTCAGCCATTCAACTCTAGCCTGTTCGGAATCCTTTCGGACTGAAAAAAATGGCATGAGCTTACTGCAGAACGAAAAGTGTTAACGGTTCCTCTGTCCACCCGACGAGAGTCTGCCCCCAAGCTAGTTCAACAAGTACTGTAGTGTCGGCCACAGCGAGGGCTGTCATGTAATTACAAGTGGAGATTCGTCGGTTGTCATTTTGTAGTGTTATGATGATAGACATGATGTTTCCAAAGAGTCCTAAAGCAACGACGAGTATCCACGTGTATTTGTTGACTATCATATAGACAAGGCGGAAGACGATAAGTGAAGGGTCCTCTCCGCTTGCTGCAGATGAGGACTCATTATATTCAGCGACACCAAGCGATGCATTCTCCATCCTTCCTTAAGAAATTCTGGTTGTGTTCCCTGGGTTGAATTCCAATATCACGACGGTCGCAATCATGTGAATTTATCTCACGTTCTTCCAAGAGATATTTCCTTCCTGCAGACTCTCAGACTGGCCGTAACAATCGACTTTATGTGCAGACTGAGTGAGAGGCTTAGAAAGGCTTTAGGACCGTCTTGTGCTCCAACTTGGCAAACTAACAGCAATATCAAAGTAATGACAAATACCAGCGACTGAGGTGAATGAGCGAACACACTTTTCTCTATTCATACACGATTGAAAACAACAGCTTTGCGCAACTAAAAATANCTGTAGCCCATTCAAACAAATGAAGTGTGCAATATATCGTCAAGAACTCGGGCAAGCATTAAGGAAATTTCATCGGGCTCTCAACCACAGAGATTGTGAGGGACAGGATACGGATTTTGTCACATATTTTGATGTTTTGTAACAGCTGAATGTAGGCCTACCCGGCCACATTCCTAGAAAAGGGCGCACTTTCGCTGGGTGCCGTAATGAAATCCCCACGTAGCATTAGGCTATGATCGGCATACTATTCTGAATTCACCCCATACGAATAAATGTAGTCTTACCTTTGGGAGGAATATATCCACATTAACATCCACATAGGCCCATTATCCACCAATCCAGCAGGCATTTCATTTTTGCGCTTACTGCACGACTAGATGTAATCCTGTTGGCGGCCATGACTGCCTCGATTTGACAAATTGATGACGTCACCCGTACAATAAAGATCAAACGAGGACGGGAAATATCTGTGTGTTTTGGTCGAAATTTCAATACGCCACGTGGTGGCGAAGTCATGGAACTACAGCATCCGTAGGGGAGCGGCCAATTGGGGACTACGTCGGATTTCGCTCATATTTCGAATACGAATACATTACGGCCCCATATGCCTGAAAATAGCGTTAAAAAGATTGTGGACGTCCACGTTTGCTGGTGCGTCCACAGTTGGAAGGTGTGCACTCATTAGGTTGCCCACGTTTGACACCATATACAAAAACACACACACACACACAGATACACACACACACACACACCTACACACACACAGACACCATGACCAAAAACAATATGTTTCCCGATCTTGATGATCGGGAACCATAATTATCTGGTTAAAACGCGATAATTATCTGGTTATAACACGATAATCATCTGGTTAAAACAAGATGGTCATCTGGTTAAAACGAGATAGTTATCTGGTTATAACGCGATACTGCTGATCTGGTTATAACGCGCAATTCTGTTTTTGTGGTTCGAACGCGAAAGTTATCAGGTTCGAACCTGACCGCTATCTGGTTATAACGCGATGGTATCAAGTTCGAACCCTATGACATCTAGTTCTAACGCGGCATAATCTGGTTTAAACAAGATTATCTGGTTCGAACACGAATTTATCTGGTTTGAACGCCATAACATCTGGTTCGAACCAAATGAAAAAAAAAACGTCACCTGGCACCAATACGTTGCCGTACGTAGATCAATTCGTTATGATTGATAATAACCAGTCAGGGGGACAATACAGGCTGCAGGAAGTTCTAAAAACTCGTTCCCAAGTTGAAATTTTTTGGTGGTTTTCGGCGTTCGTGCACTATTTTTAGACCGGATTCCCCTATTTGCTTGAAGCTGCCGATAGAGGACGCAGTGGTGTGAATTCTCGTTCTAACAGTCGTGATCAGAAAAAATATGATGGATCAGTTACACGAACTGAGTGGCTGTACATAGGCCTGTTGGTGTCATCACCTCCCATGTCACGGTCACGTTCTCATCAAGCTGTTTAAGGAGAAATACTGTTATGTTTTGTCCCACTTTCATCATGAACGCAGACGAAGACAGACGTATGATACGCGACGAGGAGCTAGAGGAAGTATCAAGCCATGGATCCCAGAGTTCCCTACTACGTGCCGGTCAAAAACGTGTACGTGTTGGGAAAAGAACCATACGACTTATTGGACAAGTCCGGGGACTCGAAAGGACGATTCCTGTCGAACACCAATTATAGTGGTACGTCGATGGACATCTCTTCGTCCTGAATCGCACGATACCATCCGAGGAAGAGCACAGACCCTTCACGATGACAGAGCTCTTCAACATGTTCAACCTACAAAGAATACCGGTGGTTCAAATTTACCGAGTCATGGAGATCCTCGACAACGGCTACAGACACCTAGACGAACTGGACCCCGACAATTATTGGAAGCTGCAAGATGAAGAAGATATCTACCCGAAACCAATCTTCGAACTACCCCACAGTGTCAACGAATCAGCCAAATTTGTCCGCGACCACTTTCAACCAGAGATAGAGGACTGCATAGGCATGATCATCCTGCCGGCGATCGTACAACACAACGGATGGAAGCACAACAGAGTACGCGTTGTTCACAGACACACCTTCAACATCACCACGATACAGCTCGAACCCGGTGCCTGGTTCCTGTTACAGACCTGCAGAAGCCGCTTTTTCGATGTTCCCAACGAGTAGAACTGGTATCTGCTCGACAAGCAACACCTTCCAAATAATTCATGTAAGAAGAAGATCCGCCAACAAAAACAACACAAAAGAAAACGGTCCTTTTAAGGACCACCAAAAACAAATCAAAGGCCCTTCTTTGGGACCAAAATCCTCAACAAGAGACCAACCGAACCATGTGTATTCACTTGCCTAGTAGTACATCTTGACATATCAAGGCCTACGGTCACTCCGCCCTTCGAACTACGCTCCCTTCACCCTTGACATTCCACTCGCAGCAGACTGTGCCGTTTATCACGCTCGCCCCCACTGCTGTCATCAAATATAATCCAGAAGAAAATATTTCACCCAAAAACATATTCAACGTTAAGCATTCCTGTGTTCTTTATTACTTGATATCAAAATCCTTCATTTTACAGCATAATTCGTCAAAAAGACAATAATTATTTGTTAAATCGGGAAGGACATCGATAGAAAGAAGAGCCAACTTGAGAGCCAATCAGAAAAGTCCTCGCATACATTAGTAGTCCACAGTGACATCTGAACTTCGATGTTGAAGCCAAGTAAAACATGAATGGTATCCCTTTCCCGGTCATATTTGACACAAACAAGTCCTTCCCTGATGCAAACACGTGAAAAGTATCCTTCTGATGTGAAGCTAGCGACGAAACGTTGTATTTTCCGCAAATTTCTGACCCCAAGCGACAGATCGAAGTTCTGAAGCCGCCATGTTTGCTCTGTTGATTCACTTCGCGCCCAGGTGCATCTGGTCACATACAGTACGTATTTCGTGTACTTCGTTAATTGCTCAGTTCCTGGAGGCGAGGTGACAGCTCAGCGAGAGCTCTGATTGGCCGCTCATCTCTCGGCGGCAATGCGAGTGGAAATGTGGGTAGTTTCAGGCAAGGGTGGATTGAGCGAGACTAGGAGTGATAGGAACCCTTGTCAGGGCAAGATGTAGTGGTATAGTATGTCGATTTCCCAGGAACCAGACGTTCCGCCATCTTGTCACGTGATCGACGCCATCTTGTGACAGGAGGTTCCGCCATCTTGTAACAGGAGGCGGAAATTCCACCATCTTGGCTGACGTCATACAGGTGTAATGTATGAGAATGCCCCCGGTATGACAATGCCCGCTTTATTGTTCGGCGGGCACTCAAATACAGAAAGACATGTTGATCAGTGCCTCCCCATTTTAACGTCGCGGCTTATTCCGTTAGTCTTTTGTTGGGAGGCACTGGCAAACGGGGGGGGGGGGGCAGTGAAAAACATTACACCGGAACCAGAAATACCCGGCCCTCGATAATTTACTAATACAGTATGAAAACATTGTCCTAATCGGGGACCTTAATTTTGATATGCTTGATGAGACCAAAAGTCGGCCACTGAACAACCTATGCGACCTTTTCTACCTGAAAAACTTAGTTAAGGAACCTACCTGCCACACAAAAGCCACGAAAGCCTCGTTAGTGGACGTCATCTTAACAAATAAGCATAGAGCATTCCTGAGGACGGCCACGTTCGACACAGGACAAAGTGACGTTCATAACATGGTGATAGGGATTATGAGGTCACTGCCACGACCTGACGAAAACGAAACTTAAACGTACGAATCGTAGTACCGAGGAGTAAGGTTGTGTGGCGCAGCTGTTCCGGCACCTCTAAAGCTTGCAGCACAAGTCACCACTTTCGTTGCTCGTAAGGTAATTTTCATTGTCGCCAATTTTGTGGCGGTTGCCGGTTTACAGCAGACGTCACCACTCAGTGGTCTCGTGTACTGCCGATGGCAACGCATCACCGCAACTGGCAACTACGAGCAATTTTCGTGTTGAGAAATCAAACCACTTGTGGCAACTTTGGCCACCACAGAATTTCCGTAGGTCTTGGCCATTTTCGTGGCGACCACGAAAATTGCTCATAGTTGTCACTGTGGTGATGTATGGCCATAGCAGCACACGAGACCACTGATTGGTGGCGTCTGCTGTAAACCGGCAACCGCCACAAAAATTGCCGACCACGAAAACTGCCTGTACGAGCAAAGAAAATGAAGACATGTGCTGCCAGCTTTAGAGAATGGCCGAACCTGTTACATTTTGGTTGTCACCGCCCATACACTGACATGTATAGTAAAATTAGTGAAATTATTCAAGTCCTAGTTCACAGTTCCTCACTTCAGGACTTCTATGATGTGAATGTTTTCTAATTCAAGGTTCGGGATGATGGAGATATCATGATACTTTGATATCTCAAAATTGAAGTTTTGAGAAACTCGAAGAGCAAAAACTCATTGATGAAATTGAAAAAGCTCCGTTCATTACATCTGAAATATTTGACGATATGGACGATACCTGCTGGTTTCAAGAAAAACTGTTAACCGAGATAATAGATGAACATATTCCCCCTCAAGGAGACGAAAAGGAGAAGGCAGTAGGAACCTTTCATGAACGGACGGTTTAATACGGAAGGAGATCAGTTATAAGAAGAAACTACGAAGGACTTATGTAAGCTCACGAACGAAGCAAAACTGGGAGCAGTTTCGACGACAACGGAATAAAGTCTCGAAATTAAAACGATCTGCAATAAAAGATTAAACCATTCTTAAGCAAAGCATCAACGAAAACAGGGGCGGATCTAGGATTTAGCAAGGGCGGGTGTCCAATCCCTCGAAAAGGGGCACCTCAGGAGGGGGCGAAGCCCCAGACATGCGCGCCGAAGGCGCTCGCGCCAACGGGGGGTCTGGGGGACCTCCCCCAGGAAATTTGAAAATCTAGACGCTCTCAGATGCATTTTCCCGGCATTTCAGGGCATAACAAGTTGTGTGATTAAGTGTGCTTTTATGACATGAGTGGCGTCGAGGATTTTACTTATAGCCAAAATGGACAACAAAGTGGAGGATACGTGCGTCAAAAGTAACCAGTATATTTTTAAAAAATGCAGCTTAGACAAGTGATAGGCCAGGAAGACAAGCAGCACAATGCTGTCTAGTGCAAAGGAGTTGGGACTACCGCAGATGCCCCTTGAGGCTCCTAATGGACACTATGGGGCAATAAAACACCCAGTTCAGCTAAAAACAACACATTTTAAAAACATGCACTTTTCAAAAAAAGGGCACCCTAAGCAAAAGGGCGGGTGTCCGGCCACCTTGGACCCCCCCCCCCCCCGGATCCGCCCCTGGAAAAGTGGCGACATCTGTTTACTTGAGGACGGGGAAGTTATATCAAACCGAGAGGACGTTTGTGAGACCTTCAAGGATTTCTTTTCGAAAGTAGCCAAATATATAGGAACCGAACTGACTGAAGTAGGAGTGATACATCACCCCAGCATTCGTAAGATTAAGGATAACTTACCTGATTGTACTCGGCTTGAATTCAAGCCAGTCACCGTGGCTCAGCTGGAGAAATACCTAGCTGCTATCAGAACAATAAGACGAATAGGACTGGATAATATTTCAGTCAAAATCTTAAAGGTCATTAAACCTGTGTTTCTACCACTGTGTGCAAGGACAATAAACCAAATGTTTAGGAGATGTATCTTCCCACGGGATATGAAACACGCAAGAGTAACCCCGGTTTTAAAAAGGAAGATCCGCTACAGAAACAAATTCTATCGCCCCGTCAGCATTTTGCCAGTTAGATCAAAGTTATTGGAAAAGACCATGGAGGACCAACTGAATGACAATTTTGATGCAATATTTCACCCGCTTCTCTCTGCATATCGAAAAGGGTACAGTTGCCATACAACCCTACTGGCATTGACTGAGAGGGAATCATTGGACCAGGGTCGTTTTGTTTGGGCCATCTTAATTGACCTGCCAAAGGCATTTGATTGCCTCCCACACAGGTTGTTATTAGAAAAACTCCGAGCATACAATGTTTCAGAATCGGCTGTAACATTGATTCAAAGCTACTTAACAGATCGGAGACAATGTGTCAAAATTTGGAACTGTAGAAGTTCCGATCTAGTCATGACAAAAGGTGTTCCTCAGGGCTCTATTACCAGCTTTAACTACTGGCATCAAAATTTCATGAAAAACACGAAAATTGACACCCCCCCCCCCCCGGATCCGCCCCTGGAAAAGTGGCGACATCTGTTTACTTGAGGACGGGAAAGTTATATCAAACCGAGAGGACGTTTGCGAGACCTTCAAGGATTTCTTTTCGAAAGTAGCCAAGGATATAGGAACCGAACTGACTGAAGTAGGAGTGATACATCACCCCAGCATTCGTAAGATTAAGGATAACTTACCTGATTGTACTCGGCTTGAATTCAAGCCAGTCACCGTGGCTCAGCTGGAGAAATACCTAGCTGCTATCAGAACAATAAGACGAAAGGACTGGATAATATTTCAGTCAAAATCTTAAAGGTCATTAAACCTGTGTTTCTACCACTGTGTGCAAGGACAATAAACCAAATGTTTAGGAGATGTATCTTCCCACGGGATATGAAACACGCAAGAGTAACCCCGGTTTTAAAAAGGAAGATCCGCTACAGAAACAAATTCTATCGCCCTGTCAGCATTTTGCCAGTTAGATCATAATTATTGGAAAAGACCATGGAGGACCAACTGAATGACACTTTTGATGCAATATTTCACCCGCTTCTCTCTGCATATCGAAAAGGGTACAGTTTGCCATACAACCCTACTGGCATTGACTGAGATGGAATCATTGGACCAGGGTCATTTTGTTTGGGCCATCTTAATTGACCTGCCAAAGGCATTTGATTGCCTCCCACACAGGTTGTTATTAGAAAAACTCCGAGCATACAATGTTTCAGAATCGGCTGTAACATTGATTCAAAGCTACTTAACAGATCGGAGACAATGTGTCAAAATTTGGAACTGTAGATGTTCCGATCTAGTCATGACAAAAGGTGTTCCTCAGGGCTCTATTACCAGCTTTAACTACTGGCATCAAAATTTCATGAAAAACACGAAAATCTCTCAAATTATCAAAATTTCGATAATCTCAAATATCTCAGCAACCACTCGAGATATTTTGATGAAACACAGCCCAAAATCCTTAGAAAGTTCCATGTTATCAAAACTGGAACAAAAGTCACAAAAAATCCGTAACAAAAATGTTGATTTTTAGGGCTTTTTCTAATGAGCTATTACATAATTATGATATTTCCAAATTGTGATGTAGAAATATGGCCAAGAAGACAGACTTTCATGTGGTACAAACCGTGTTAAAATTGGCCCAGTGGTATTTGAAATATTCAGGGTAGTAGGTGTAGATAAACTTATGTCAATGACTGTAGTTAGGCGCATAGGCAGACATCTACCACTGAATTGCCGCAAAGTGATCTACGAGTCATTTATACGGTCAGATTTTAACTTTTGTCCAATTGTTTGGGCATATTAATATATTATTACTGATGGTTATGTTATCTGAGACATTTTCATGGCAAACTTTTATGTTTTTGCACATTTTAGAACATGCTGTAGTGTAGGCCTAGGCCTACATCAATGGTATACATTCACTGTACATTCACTATTCAGTGTTTGTTATTGCCTTTTGGTCCAACATGGCCGACTTTGACAATCTGTCTATAATGTGGATATGGAGATCACTGATGATAGGCCTAACTCATGCAACATGTCCCCTATACATGCCCTATGCATAACTGCACTGGAACTGGTGCACATCCACGACATATGCACATAAAAAATATATGCCGTAGCCCAATCATCATTATCATGCATGTCACATGTGTCATGATTCATGTTTTGTTTTTTGTTTGTTTAGTTTTTCACAGGCAGAACGATGAACCCATATCCTACTCCGCCACTTTGCCCTTCCTCAAACCTCTTCCGGGTCCAGAGGGGAGGCAGGTCTCTGACCCCCAGTTCGGGAGAGAGCACTATCTCTCCACCCTCCGCTAAAGACCATACTCGGAGAAGGGAGGTGCTGGGCGCCGGGAAAAAGTCCCACCCATCCACATGATCCACCCCTAGGCCTACACCGCCAGTGCCGCCCAAAGTCAAAAAGTGATAATAATAAGTGACGCACTAGGCCTAGCAATGCTAGTAGCATTGCATGTTGATGTTTAGCGCAGTTCGCTCACCTCATCCTCATCTTTCGTGACAAGTGAATGTTTTACATAGGCTAGGCCTATAGGCCAAGGCCTACATATCATCATCCTGGCACGGGTCCGGTTCAACATCACCATGATCCAAAAGGACCCCGGGTTCTGGCACCACAATGGACTGCCTGCGGTCAAGGCTGACGTGAGTGTTTTATGTAGGCTACCTACCGCGAAAACTGATTCTCTCCGGAAAAATTATGACAACATTCGTGATGTCCTTGGCATTGGTCGGACGCCATGGGGGACAACACCCCCAGTGCCATCTACAACGGTATTGAATCTAAAACGTACTTTTGACATTGGAATGGAATAGGTTAATGATTAGCTGAAGCGGAAAAATAGGGTTTTGAAATAATTAGCTGGGTCTAATTTCTACATTACTCTCGACCCCAGAGTCAATTGCTACCGCTGTAGACGCGAACAACCAGAAGAATGAGCGCATACCACTGAATTATTCAGTGTATTCTACAGTATGAAAATAAAATTTCGTGTGTGATTCAGCCGGCTAACGACAGTTGGCGCCACAAAGTTGAGCTTCTTGCAACACTGGTTGTGAGTGTGAAATCTGAGACAAGATTTTAAAAAAGCCAGATATCTCAAAATTTTCGTGGTGAAGCCAGTGTAAAATTTTCAGGGTAGGAGTCCCACAAGATGTACATTGACCCCCTAGAGCGGTTTGGTTTGGAACCCGGATCTAGTATATTTTGCAAATTTTTATAGCAACTGGAAAATGCATTGGAAAACGATAGTGGTGTTGTCCCCTTATTTTAACAGGGTTGGCTCGCCCGTTCGCATTTTCGCCATATGCGACTGCCGACCATGAGTGGCGAATGTAAAGCACTATCTGGCTAAAAAAATTGCGAATTGCCGTATTGTGGCGAAAGAGTAACAGTGTTGTGCGAAAAATTTATCAAAGGCCTTCAAAAAGATTGTATTCCAAACCAAATGCAGCTTGGAACGATCGTTAGTCAACATGGTCAAGCGCCAGCCGATAATTTATGAGTAGGTGACCGCAGCGCCACCAAAATCACTGTAGCGGCAAAATGTGAAACTACAAGGCACACGATGAGCACGTGGTATTGTTGATCACGCCCGTCAATCGAGGTCACGGGTTTCGCGAGACTATCGTTGAATCGGAGTGTGATTGGCTGTGTACACATTACTGGCGGGCTGCTGGTCTCGCACGTGTCTACACGGGCGTGGTTGGCGCGCAAAGATGGAAAAACGATCGGCAATGGCAGCTTGCACAGGCATGTGGATGTCCAAGAGCCCCAAGTGCATGAACTGCCTCCAGCCAGCTGTCGCGCAAGCCACAGTCTGCAAGGAATTTGTCAAAAGAATTCTTGCTAGAGCTGACCCAATATGGCTAAGAATGAAAGCTACTTGGCTAAAAAGTGGCTAAGAGGAAAAAAATCACAGAGCCAACCCTGAGTGGTGTTGTTCCCTTATTAAAGTTCATAGCTGTCAAGGACCGTATGACTTAGATTCCCAAGAGTTAGGGTCTCGCGGACTCTACTTATTACTACACTAGGACTTGTGTTACCTTCACCCCCATTTGGCTAAATACCATCAGCGTAAAGTAACTTTATGGAACAGGGGTCTTCTTATTTCATTTTTTGAAGGCACTCCACATTCCAGGGATCACATGCGTTCGTAGGCTATTGGTTTCCCACCTGGGTGTTGGAGTGTGATGAAGCCGTAGTGGGCCTAAATCTAGCATACATAATGAAACCATCATAAGGTGAAACCCTCGCAATTTGTGTGCCGGCGATGCACCCTGAAGCCCTTCACACAATGCGCAAGGAATTTACTAATTAGGCTGCTGAGTGGGCCCTGCCTTGATTAGGGGTACCTGGACCGCGCGCGCTTGTGATTGGTTGCGTCCCCGCAGCAACACGGTCATGCTCCGCCCTCGCGTCGGGTGTAGGCCCGATGCCTTTTAAGGCACAGACCATGCTGGAGCAGAGAGCAAACAGAGAGACCAAAGATGGAGGACCAAAGATGCGAGTGTGAATTCTGCCTGTTAGAGCCAAAACAGACCGCGTTAATTTCAATTTTTGTGGTGCGTTCAATTTCGGTATTTGTTGCAGGCGAGTGTCACCTGAGGTGCCTGGTTAAAGTTGTTCATCTAGGGTTCGGTTCGAATATCGACCTTTGTCTCTAAGTTGAGAATCAGGAAGAAGGAACCAATATTCATTCGAGAACTATGGAGCTAAGGACGGAGCGCAGGCGGACCGAAAAGGGCCTCGAGTACGAAATCGCTACGATACGTCAGGAAATTCAGAGGGTCTCAGGGGCCCTCAGGCATTCTATCGGGGAGGTTCGCTTAGCAATCTCAGAAGATCGTCCACAGGAAACCGTTCGAAAGCCTTATAGTGAGTGGATGTGTTTTTATGAAAAGTGTTTGGTTCTTAACGAAATGCTTAAGAACCTTGTGTCCGATCCAGTACAGATTGCTGCTGATAATGAGTGGTTCACGACGTTTGATTCTGCATGCGTGGAGTTTAAGGAGCAGTATCTCACGAGGTCTGAGGGTTCAGAGGAGGGCAAGTCCAAAAAGGAGAACGGTGATGATTCGGAGATGCGCAGTGTCGGTTCGAGGTGCAGCGTCGGTTCGAGGAGTTCCAGCACGACCATGTCGAGTGTTTCTAGGACATCACAGTTGTCGTTGATCAGACTTAAGGAGCAGCAGAAAAGGGCCGAGTTGTTAGCAAAGGCTGCCGCGTTAAAGAAAAAGCAAGAATTGGAAAAGGCGAAACTTGAGTTGGATCTGAAGCAGGAGCGGCTGGAAATGGAGACTGAATTGGCAGTAAGTTCAGCAAGGTCACAGGTGGTTGAGGAGGTGCTCAAGGAGGAGCTTCTTGTCGGCGACGGTGCGGCACAGGAACAGGCTTAGCTTAAACCCGAAAGCCAGTCAGGCGCCACCGCCGACAGAAACCCTCCAGTTGGGGCCCGATCAGTCACCTTGCCTCGTACTACTTTGAATGTTAGGACTAAGGAGTTTGTCCCAAAGGAAGACTCAGTTTTGCCTCCGTCGGGCTTACCCATGCCAAGTCGGTACCCTCCAGCCGTACCTGCCGAAGTTCCTCAGGTGCAACCTAAACCATCCAACATTCCATCTGACGTACCCGTAGGTCAGGACCCAATTAATTATGTTGTACGTGAGCTCAAGAAGCCTACTTTTGAAATACAGAAATTTGGTGGTGATGTCATGCACTACAACCGGTTTTTGAGTCAGTTTAAGGCCCGAGGAGTAAATAATACGGTGTCTGATGAAGAGAGAATGGCCTATCTACAGCACTTTACGTTTGGCGAGGCTCATAAGGTTGTCCGTGGGTATTCAATCCTAGCTCCTGAGGTAGGCTATCCAGCTGCTTTAGCAGAACTGAAGCGAAGGTATGGTGACCCTGAGGTAATTGCTCAAGCCTACGTAAAGAGAGCTTTAGGTTGGTCAAATATCTCGAAAGATGATGCCAAGGGTTTAGACGAATTCGCCCTGTTTTTGGTCGAGTGTAACTATGCAGTACAGAGTATAGACGCGATGCAGGTGCTTGAATACTCCAAAAATATTAGGCAAATGGTTTCGAAGATCCCGCACTTGCAGGACAGGTGGCGTAGGCCTACGTGTGTAGCTAAGATTAAGAAACAGTATGATGAATTTGGACGCACGAAAACTGTCAAGTTTGCTTATTTTGTAGAGTTTATTAGGCAAGAGGCCGAGAAGGCAAATGACCCCACCTACGGGAAAGCGGCCGTATCGCTAGTCTCGCGCAACCAGCCCCTCGGTCATACTCCGAGGTCGCCAGACCGAGGGTCTGGCACGGGACGCAATTTCCATTGAATTTTCTTATTTGGTTTCGAAGATCCCGCACTTGCAGGACAGGTGGCGTACGTGTGTAGCTAAGATTAAGAAACAGTATGATGAATTTGGACGCAAGAAAACTGACAAAACTGCTTATTTTGTAGAGTTTATTAGGCAAGAGGCCGAGAAGGCGAATGACCCCACCTACGGGAAAGCGGCCGTATCGCGTGCGCGGGGACATTCGCATTCTGGGGACTCGAATAGCAAGCAGAGGGTAAACACTAAGTCTTCTCAAGCAAAGGGCATGGCTGCTACCGCCCATGGCTCGCCAGGCGAGTCTAAGAACGAATGCTTGTATTGCGAAGGAAACCATGATCTCAGTGTGTGCGAGAAGTTGCGGTCAGAACCTCACGATCGGAAATTACGATGTCAGCTGGTGTATGTTTTGCCTGCCTTAAAAAGGGGAAACACGTTAGTAAAGACTGTAAGCATAGGTTAACTTGTAGCACATGCGGGAGATCTCATCCTACAGTGTTACATAGGCAGGTGCCTGACAAGCCTGAGGACACCCTGCCTAAGACTGAAACGAAAGTTGGTTGTTCTTCTTGCCAGAACAGGGGTGTAATGGCTGTGATTCCTGTGGTTGTTAGGTCACGTTATGGGTCGGTTTCAACTTATGCTTTCCTAGATTCGGGTAGTTCAACCACATTCATAACTGAACAACTAGGCCAAGCTTTGAATGTAACTGGTAAAGCAACTAGTATGCTCCTGTCTACAATGAATGCCAAGGAACAGAAGGTTCCTACTAGTTTAGTTTCTGGACTTGAAATTTCTGATCTTGAGGGAAAGACTGCCATTTCTCTACCGCACGTTTACACAGTTACCGAGATTTCAATTTCGGAGGATGAAATTCCTCGTCAGGAAGACATTGAAAAATGGCAGTACCTTAGGGAGGATAGAATTCCGTCTTTAGATGCCAAAGTTGGTATTTTGATTGGCAATAATGTACCCAAGGCATTGGAACCTTGGCAGGTAGTGAACAGTCAGGGTTCAGGACCCTACGCTCTTAGAACGTTGCTCGGTTGGGCAGTGAATGGGCCACTTAGAACAAATGACATCCTGGATGAGAGTAATGTTGAATCTGCCAGAATTTCTGTCAATAGTATTTCCACGTCTGAGCTTCACTCACAGATGCTGCATTACTTCAACTTAGATTTCATTGACCGCGATTCTTCAGTGAATGAAGATGAGGAGCATGGTCAATCAGTAGATGACAAGCTCTTTTTAGAGAAACTGAATAGTTCTGTTAGATTAAATGAAGGTCATTATGAGATTGAACTGCCCTTGAAGGATAGTCCACCGATGCCGAACAATCGGTCTTTAGCGGTTCAAAGGTTACGTGGACTGGTGAAGAAGTTTGAACAGTCCAAACGTCTCTATGGTGATTACAAGAATTTCATTGATGATTTGTTGTGTAAACAATGATTTGTTATGCAGAACCCGTTGACCAGCTCGAACCACAAAGTGATATGCTGTGGTACCTGCCTCACCACGGCGTGTATCACCCGAAAAAACCTGATAAAATTAGGGTGGTGTTCGACTGTGCTGCGCGGTTCGCTGGGACATCGCTGAACGATCGCCTGCTCCAAGGTCCCAATTTGACCAGCACTCTTGTGGATGTATTGCTTCGGTTCAGACTGGAACATGTTGCAATAACCGCGGACGTTCAGGCGATGTTCCATCAAGTCCGTGTCCCTCAGCACAGTAGAGACCTACTGCGTTTCCTGTGGTGGCCAGAAGGCAACCTTGAAGTTGAACCTTCAGAATATAGAATGACAGTGCATATTTTTGGGGCCACCTCTTCCCCTAGCGTGGCAAATTATGCGCTTAGGAAAACGGCTTTAGACAACCGCGACGCATTTGATGAAACCGTCTGTGAGTCTGTATTGCGCAACTTTTATGTTGACGACTACATGAAATCGATTTGTGGTGAGAACGCAGCGGTCAATCTTGTGACCCAAGTGACGAGGATGTGTTCCAAGGGTGGATTCACTTTGAAAAGGTGGTGTAGTAATGAACGTTCTGTTCTGAGGTCATTGCCAGAACCCGATCGTGCCAAAAACCTTGTGGGTGTCGATCTAGATAAGCATGCGTTACCAATCGAGAGAGTGCTTGGTGTGGAGTGGTCGGTAGAATCCGATCAGTTCTGCTACAAAATCCAAGCAAAGGAACGCCCACCCACCAGACGTGGCGTTCTCTCAATTGTGAGTAGCGTATACGACCCACTGAGTTTTGTGGCCCCCTTTGTCATGCCGGCAAGGGTGCTCTTGCAAGAGCTTTGTCGTTTGAACTTGGGTTTCGATGACCCTATACCATTAGAATGCAGAGATACATGGGAAACTTGGTTGGACAGTCTTCCGAAATTGGCAGATTTCAGGATTGATCGTTGCGTAAAACCTCCTGAGTTTGGCGAGATTAAATGTGCCGAGATCCATAACTTCGCAGATGGGTCAGAGACTGGCTACGGTACTGTTTCCTACCTACGTTTGGTCAATGTTCACAATCAGGTTCATTGTGCATTTCTCATGGGAAAGTCCAGAGTGGTGCCTTTGAAGCACGTAACCATACCTAGAATGAGCTGATAGCAGCGACTTTGGCAACTGGCATTGATGTGGTGCTCAAGAAAGAGCTCAGTGAGTTAAATCCTGTTAGTACGTTTTGGTCTGATAGCATGACAGTGATCCGATATATTGAAAATGAAACCTGTAGGTTCAAAACATTCGTAGCCAACCGGGTGGAAACAATTCGTGGGCGGTCAGTCCCATCGCAGTGGAAATACGTTCCAAGTGAGAAAAATCCTGCAGACTACGCCTCTAGGGGTTTAACTGCAGATGAGATCTTGCCTCGCGTAGATTGGTTACGGGGGCCGGAGTTCCTCCGAACTTCAGTAGAACTTCCGGATTTCTCAGGGCTCAGTTCTGATCAGACTGATGCACAGGACCCTGAGGTAAAGATCATGGTCGCAAAGGTTCAGCGTGATAATGCTGATGATGGTAGCACTGACACGATGAATAGGTTACTGAATAGTCACTCTAGTTGGTATAAACTGAAAATATCGGTAGCTTGGCTTTTGCGTTTTCGCAGTTTCTTGCTAGACAGAGTTCGTGATAAAGACCAGACTAGAAGTGGTGAATCAAAGTTGCAGCCTCTGGAGGCAGCTGATTTGCAACTGGCCGAGGATGCCATCTTACGTTATGTTCAAGGTCAAGCTTTCAAAGAAAAGATCAATGACTTGAGTGAGGTTGGTAAAGTCAAGAAGGGTAGCTCTGTTGCATCATTAGACCCCTTCCTTCATGATGGATTGATTAGGGTGTTAGAACTTCCGGATTTCTCAGGGCTCAGTTCTGATCAGACTGATGCACAGGACCCTGAGGTAAAGATCATGGTCGCAAAGGTTCAGCGTGATAATGCTGATGATGATAGCACTGACACGATGAATAGGTTACTGAATAGTCACTCTAGTTGGTATAAACCGAAGAAATCGGTAGCTTGGCTTTTGCGTTTTCGCAGTTTCTTGCTAGACAGAGTTCGTGATAAAGACCAGACTAGAAGTGGTGAGTCAAAGTTGCAGCCTCTGGAGGCAGCTGATTTTCAACTGGCCGAGGATGCCATCTTACGTTATGTTCAAGGTCAAGCTTTCAAAGAAGAGATCAATGACTTGAGTGAGGTTGGTAAAGTCAAGAAGGGTAGCTCTGTTGCATCATTAGACCCCTTCCTTCATGATGGATTGATTAGGGTGGGAGGTCGTCTCCATAGAGCCGATTACCTATCATTCAATACGAAGCACCAGATCTTGCTACCAAAGCATCACGTGGTATCACAGTTGATCCTTTCTGACATTCATTATAGGGTAGGCCATTGTGGTAGGAATTACATGCTGGCAAAGTTGCGTGAAGATTTCTGGATCCCTGCAGCAAATTCGTTGATCCGGAAACTTTTGCGCAGGTGTGTGATTTGCATCAATACCAAGCACCAGATCTTGCTACCAAAGCATCACGTGGTATCACAGTTGATCCTTTCTGACATTCATTATAGGGTAGGCCATTGTGGTAGGAATTACATGCTGGCAAAGATTTCTGGATCCCTGCAGCAAATTCGTTGATCCGGAAACTTTTGCGCAGGTGTGTGATTTGCAGACGTTTGAGAGCGGAAGTTGGCGAACAGAAAATGGCCGATCTTCCGTCAGAGCGGCTAACACCTGATGAACCAGTGTTCACTCGGGTTGGAGTGGATTATGCAGGACCATGGGAAGTGAAAGTTGGTAGAAGGGCAGAGAAGCGATATGCAGTGCTTTTCACATGTCTTGTTGTACGCGCTGTACACATTGAGGTGGCGCACAAGTTAGACACTTCAAGTTGCATACACGCTCTGCGTCGTTTTATTGCGCGGAGAGGTCAAGTTAAGGTCATGAGGTCTGATAATGGTAGTAACTTCAAAGGTGCAGAGCGTGAGCTTAAGGAAGCAATTAGCTCTTGGAATGAGGCACAGATTCGTGATGTAATGTTACAACACAATGTAGACTGGAAGTTCAACGCTCCAACCGCTTCACATCACGGTGTTGCATGGGAGAGACTGATCAGGTCTTTACGTAAGGTTTTGAACAGTACTGTCATGCAGCAGCGTCTTGATGATGAAAGTCTCGCTACCTTTCTCTGTGAAGTAGAAGCCATCCTAAATGGCAGACCACTTACTATGCCATCTGATAGTCCTACAGATTTGGACCCCCTCACTCCAAACCATCTTCTTCTTCTTCTTAAGGGTGAAGTGAACTTGCCCCCGGGTCTATTCGACAAGCGTGATTGTTACACCAGGAGGCGTTGGAGGCAGGTTGAGTTCATCTCCGATATGTTCTGGAAGAGGTGGGTGAGGGAGTACATCCCAATGCTTCAAGAAAGGTCCAAATGGATGCGCTCTCGTCGCAACCTTCAGTTAAATGATGTGGTGCTCGTAGTCGATGATCAAGTTCATCGCAACTGGTGGCCACTAGGGCGCGTCATAGAGGTTATGAAAGACAGCAAGGGCTTCGTTAGACGGGCCAAGGTGAAGACCAAAACTTCAGTAGTTGATCGACCAATCACCAAGTTGTGTTTGCTTGTTCCAACAGAGGATGTGTAATGCAATGATGAGTCATATGTCACAGAAAATTGCTAGATATACTTGCAATTTAGGGGCCGGGAAATGTTAGAGCCAAAACAGACCGCGTTCACTGTAAAAAATCGTCCGTTTTTAAGGGTACGGACCCGTGGATACACATACCAACACGGGAACACTAAGCTCATTCCGAGTTGTATGCCCCCGTATGATGGGTACAGCGGGCCCGTGGGAAATGGGCTTAAAAAGTGGACAAGGAATTTACCCATTGCCATGGGTACGCTGTACCTATTTGTTTTTACAGTGTTAATTTCAATTTTTGTGGTGCGTTCAATTTCGGTATTTGTTGCAGGTGAGTGTCACCTAAGGTGCCTGGTTAAAGTTGTTCATCTAGGCTTCGGTTCACAGCCAGGACTTTCCTGGAATTTTTAGGCCTAGAAAAACTTGACTCTCTTTGAAACCTGATTCTTCTTTACGATTGATCGATCTTATAGATTCCTTTTGAATTGGTATAACCAAGATTCTATTTTGGTATGATGTATAGACCGCGTTAATTTCAATTTTTGTGGTGCGTTCAATTTCGGTATTTGTTGCAGGTGAGTGTCACCTGAGGTGCCTGGTTAAAGTTGTTCATCTAGGGTTCGGTACACAGTCAGGACTTTCCTGGAATTTCTAGGCCTACAAAAAACTTGATTCTTTTTGAAACCTGATTCTTCTTTACGATTGATCGATCTTATAGATTCCTTTTGAATTGGTATGACCGAGATTCTGTTTTGGTATGATGTATGATGTACGACAGATTTGACTGGGTATAAGAACCTTGATTTTACAAGCTTGTCTCAGATTTACTTGAATTTTTGAGGGCTCCACGAAAGGGCCCAGGAACAGGTTTTCCTAAGAAGGGACAAAGTTCTTTAAGTTGTACTGTAATATTCCGATTCCGATTTAATGCTCGATGTTAATTCTCATTAGCCTATATTACCTGTCCGAATCCTAAAATCTTGTAAATATTTTCAGCGAATTGTAAATGTCAGCACGGAAGGATGTTTGATATTAGCCTATATCACCTGTCCGAATCCTAAAATCTTGTAAATATTTTCAGCGAATTGTAAATGTCAGCACGGGAGGATGTTTGAATAAACCAGGTGCCGTATGATGAATATCGACCTTTGTCTCTAAGTTGAGAATCAGGAAGAAGGAACCAATACTGCCTATTCCTTGCCCGGGAGATTAGGAGAGCGGAAGTCAAGTTAAACACTGTAAAAAATAAGTGTTTAATATCTAAACATGAAACTAAACACATTTTTGTAACACTTTGTAAACATCTAAACATGTTTAGTTCAGGTTCGATAAACACTTGGTGTATTTAATTGTGTGTTTTGAGGTTAAATGCCATGATTAACTAACTAAACACAATATTTGTTTTTTAATCAAAGTGTTTATTAAAATTAAACACATCTTGTATTTACAAACTAATCACTTAAACATCATGTTGACCTTGTAACACTTCGTAATCACGTAAACATGTTTAGTTGTTATTGTCCTATACATTATGTTTAGTTGTCGTCGTCCTACATGTGTCCTACACATTATGTTTAGTTGTTATCGTCCTACACATTATGTTTAACGGTAAAACACAATGTTAATACATACAAAAAATATTTAACAAAAAACATAATGATTATAAATCTTGTCTTCTCTTTCCCCTTTCGCGTTGTTGATGAGTGATGTCCAATCTCAGTCATGTAGCCTATCGAATGTGATAGTCCTGGCCTAGCTTCCCATTATCATCAGGGACAAACGACACTTGGTGGTACCAGGTGAGTGTCTCCAGGGCCTCAATAACTTGACCATCACTAGCATCCTTAAAAATAAAAACAAACATGTAGCCTGCATGAAACGTGAAATTCAGAATTCTGATTCAATACTACATAACATGGGAATTTAATGACGTATCAGCTGTACAATCTATTTACTTACTGCCTTAGATGAATCCTTGTAATAGTTTTTAGTTCTCATGCTCTCCACAGTTTGAAGAAATACTTTCACGTTGTTCCCAACGGTATTGTTTTCCAATGAGGAAGAGATCGTAAGTCAGCTGAAATGAAGAAATATACATGTATTTTTGTATCTATGTGACTTCACATCCCAAAGGGGATTAGGCCTAGCCTACGCCTACAGTTTGTCGAAGGATCCATGATCAAGGGACTAGACAAACTGGAATTTAAAATTATCTAATTGGATTTCACTAGTCATACAATGACGAAAAAATAATGCTGACGACTACAGAAATCCGACACTGGATTTTTTGGAAAAACAGAGCCGCTGTGGCCGAAGGAAGCAGTCCTGGTTGTCCAATTTAGCCTAGGCCTAGGCCTACTGTTGCTTAGGCCTGCCCTAATGGAAATGCACTCCCACACCCATATGAAGGTTCCTATTTTTAAATAAATGGGCCATACCCCCACCCCACGACCCCAAAGGCCTCAGAGTGACATACATGTAGTCAGTAGGCCTAAATCAATATTAATATTCAGTTGTAGGCCTAGGCCCTAGTTACACTTAAGGCCTAGATCTAGGCCTACCGTGATGGAAAAATAGCACATGCAGTCTCTTCTCATATAGGCGGCCAAGGCCTAAAAGGTAGGCCTACTGGCCTAGACCTCAGAATTTAGCGTAGGCCTAGGCCTACGGCACCACGTAGGCCTAGGTCTACCATCCCCATAGGCCTACATGTAGGCCTTCAACGTTTCCCGCCAAGAGCAGACAGCGTAGTATGTCACGTGACACCTAGGCCTGCCTCCATGCATGCATGCAATGCATAAAATGCATGCGTCGTCTGCTTTTCAAGTCAACAGGCCCATGGGCCTGCGCTGCAAAATTACAGTCAAAACGCCTAATTTACAGCGTAACCGTTCAATCTGACGCATCCTGCGTATTCCTGGGACCTTTATCGTGTAAAATCGACACATTAGTTAATTTAAATCATCTTTAGTTTGCAGAAATTAGCAGAATTTTACCCCAAGTTCGTGAAAATCGAATACTGCTTTGGAGCGCGACCGTTACCCAACGCATGCGCAGATTGCATTACCTTAACTAAACACTGTGTTTAGAAACTAAACACTGTGTTATTAGAAACTAAACACTGTGTTATTTTGAGTTCACAGGGTACCGAGGGTACCACATGATGCGTTAGTTATGGACCGTCCATGATTTAGTCACACATGACTAGGCCTAGTGAGGTTGGACAAAGTAGGGCCAATGCTATAATTTAACCACCTAAACACTTCACTAAATACATGATGCGTACGTGTTTATTCCAGTTTTTGGACTAAACACATGGAGCTGGACAACATGTTTAAGACCATAATCAGCTAAACACTTCACTAAACACATGATGCGTCAGGTGTTTAATCCAGTCTTTGGACTAAACACATGAAACTGGACACCGTGTTCAGGAACTAATCAGCTAAACACTTCACTAAACACATGATGCGTCAGGTGTTCAATCCAGTCTTTGGATTAAACGCCTGAAGCTGGACAACATGTCGAGAAACTAAACTCCTGAACGCTTCACTAAATACGTGATGCGTTAGAAATGCGTTGGTATTTTTTACAGTGAACAAGGCCAGACTCCAAATCAGAGCACTGAACGTCAAGCTCGTCCGTTTGCAGGGGAAGATAAATAGGGTGTACAGATTTGCCAGGACCGAATATGGCCCACACGTTGTAGCCGTAGTGTGTAACTGGGAGATGGAGTTGGATACTATTGGTAACGTGAGAGAAATGTACTGGTGCTACGCGGAGAAGATGATTAAGGAGCTACGCAGTTTACGTCAAACTCTGATGGAAGCCCACGATTCATCGGACGACGAAGATGCGACTGCCATGTAAATACACGTAACTTATTTACGAACAATAAAAGGGCCCTTATTAGTGCCACCAAAATTCATAATGATTAAGTTGAGAATCAGGAAGAAGGAACCAATACTGCCTATTCCTTGCCCGGGAGATTAGGAGAGTGGAAGTCAAGTTAAACAAGGCCAGACTCCAAATCAGAGCACTGAACGTCAAGCTCGTCCGTTTGCAGGGGAAGATAAATAGGGTGCACAGATCTGCCAGGACCGAATATGGCCCACACGTTGTAGCCGTAGTGTGTAACTGGGAGATGGAGTTGGATACTATTGCCGAATCGGTTAATGTCGTCCTAGGTATAACAGAAATATACCCAGGTTCAATGTCGTCCTACAAAACTATACCCTGGGTAGAGTTCGATCTACAAAAGTATACCGAGGATTGGATACAGCACCTGAAGACGAGATTGTTCTTGCAAATGCCACATGACCATGCACAAGCATGACAAGTCGAAAAACATCGCTCTAGCGCCCGACACAACGGGCAACATTTTACTATATCGTACCGACAGTCATCAAAGAATTTTTCGTGCCGTTCATCGTCACTCAAATCCGTAATAATACTCGCAGCACGGCTGATGTAATGTCGATGCGGACGTAGATGAACGCACGACACTGATCAAACATGACGCTGATCGGCTCTGTTCGTTTCCTCATTTCTTTGAAACTGTGAGCGTAACTTGCGGTAAGTTTGGACCATTGTGTTAAGACAAATGTTAACAGTGGACCCATGCTATCGATGAGTACAAAAGCTGACAATATTGACGGGTATTTTGACGTTGTTGATTGCAAAATTGCCGTCTCAGTTGAAGCGAGAAACAAAATGGCGGCCATCCATTCCTAACTCGTACCTAGACTCAAAACTACGGTACTGGGTATACTTTTGTAGATCAAACTATACCCAGGGTATAGTTTTGTAGGACGACATTGAACCTGGGTATATTTCTGTTATACCCAGGACGACATTAACCGATTCGGCGATACTATTGGTAACGTGAGAGAAATGTACTGGTGCTACGCGGAGAAGATGATTAAGGAGCTACGCAGTTTACGTCAAACTCTGATGGAAGCCCACGAGTCATCGGACGACGAAGATGCGACTGCCATGTAAATACACGTAACTTATTTACGAACAATAAAAGGGCCCTTATTAGGGCCACCAAAATTCATAATGAGAGACCAATCTGTACAGTCACACTGTCACTTGCGTACACCAGAACAGCCACATCCCAGGCCCGGATCCAGGATTTAGAAATCCGGGGGGCACAACCCCGAGGGCAAAGCCCTCAGTTGGTTCGCACCACAAGTGCACGCTCACGAAGGGGGGTCCGGGGAAAATTTGAAAAATCAAAGCTCCGAGATGCGATTTCCCAGCATCTTAGACATGAAATACTAGACGATTTCCAAAAAGTGTAGTAATTTAATAAATTTTTGGAAGTGGCTATTTATCAAGACCGGCTCGCCCAACAGCACGCAGAATTTGGCTTAAACGTCGAGCTGCCCTCATTGTCCGGAATTAGGTGATAATTACCCTCCCACGGCTCACAGTGTGTTGGTTGGCACAGTGCAAAGACGTGTGGCCTACAATGCAGAGGTCGAGGGTTCGATTCCGGTATAGTGATGATATTTTTTTTTTCTTTTTTTTCCTTTTTCCCAGAACATTATTTTCTTTTTTTCAAAGATCTACATAAAACAACTGGTTAACTATTTTTTTTGTACTGACACTTTCTAGGCCTACAAATTCGTCCCATCATACTGGGTACACCCTGGTGTTCGGACCCATCGCCACACTCTGACCCACCTAATTCCCCCAAGGACCCACAAACCCCAGGGGAGGTAGCTTGAGACTCACGATAATAATATTTTGAAGCTTGGCATGGTCATCACACAGAAATAAAGGCTGAAAAAAGGAGGAATTGGCCTCGGTAACCCCCATCGAGAGCAATGAAGCAAACTGCCGACCTCCGAACTAAAGCAGCCGACGCCAAACGTTATGCATATTCATGAGGAGGCGTGTCTTTATTGCTAGCTCGACGAACAATGCTGAATTTGAATTTGAAGCCTGCTTGTCAAGTGGCTCGATAAGTAACACTGAATCCACGTACTGCTCATCGAGGCCTAGACGATTTCATTAGTGTCATTACAAAAAATTAATTAACCAGTTGTTCTATGTAGATATTTGAAAGAGAAAACAATTTTCTGAGAAAAGGAAAAAATATTATCACTGCGCCGGAATCGAACCCTCGAACTTGGTATTGTCGGACGCACATCTTTGCACTGTGCCAACCCACACACTGTGAGCCCAGGGAGGGTAATTATCACCTATAATTCCGGACGATGAGGGCAGCTCGACGCCAAATTTTGCGTGCTGTTCGGCGAGCCGGGCTTGTTAAATAGCCACTTCCTTTAAATACAAAAAGAGGGGAAGGACTTCGGTTACGGCGGACTTTGACTTCTGTCACCATGGTCACTGCTGTAAAAGAAATCTAAGTCCCCAATAGAGGTTCTTCACTGGCGTCACACGCCACGGCCGCCATACTGGCCCATTCTCAACTTAGAGCTTGAAACTTTGCCAGATTTCAATCTCTAATGTCATACAAAAGCGGCCATATTGAAATGGAAGGATATGTGATGCGGCGCGCCGATTACGCAGACTGCCGGAGTGTTCTTCCGCTAAGAAATAGTTCGCTAATATAATATAGTACTGAAATGACAAAAATCGCACATTATATGATCATTTTGTGTACTTTAGTCCTCAATCATGTCAATAGTGTACTGATTGAATGCTGTCCATGCGTTTTACGTGAATTCTAGCGAGTAATTATTTCAGGGATTTCATTACAACGTATATTATACGTTAGTGGCGCGAGCTACTTTCCCACTCGCCCGGCATGATCACCAAAATGTGTAAATAACCACATTACTGGCGTGTCACTTCCAAGTTTACATACAGCGTATCAAATATATACCAATTTGTTGATATTTGAGCGATAAACACGCCTTCAGACAGCCAGGGTTTGCGGGTGTTATATTTGTTCGCGGAGGTGGCTACTTGTCATGAGTGATGCGGCAGCCTAACAATTCTGGTCGTGATCACGTCCAGAATCGCTCCGCGAATGACTGTATGACATCCGAGGGGCTTTCCCGAACAATGACGGAAAGACCCGAGGTGTTCCGAATGCATACTGGCCGTCAAAATGAAGCCGGGAGGCCGCCATCTATAATCACTTTTAATTAAAACACCTGAACACATTAAACTCTTCTGTTTTTGTAACTACGAAACGGCTTATAGTGAGGTTCTACTGTACATGTATTCTGTACTTGTACACAACTCCTCATCCCCATCAACTTCTGAAATCCCCGGTGACATGCACCTTCATTCTTACTGTAGTCCTATAGGACAAAGATTCCTGGGAACCAATGTCCTATGACTGCGCCTCCTTAGTAGTGTTATGTTGTATGGCGAGTTGGGACGTTATCCTATAGAAATAACTGAAAACAAGAATGATTGGTTTCTGGAATAGGCTGATTGGTAGCAAGCAAAGCGGTATCTAAATGTTTCCTCAGGCGTTTAAGAGCTTCAGCGGTTTTACCAACATTACTCCCTAAGTGCTGCCTATGGCGGAGGGACGTTTGTCTACTAACAGAGTACACGCATTGAAACTGAAAAAAAGGAGGACCAGAACTAAATTGCGGAGACATACATTTGGGTTCCCAGTGGTAGATGCGTGGAATTCATTGACCCCTGATGTCGTGGAGGCCAAGACGGTCGTAGGTTTTAAGGCTAAATTGGATAGGGCATGGGACTATTTTAATATCCATTCGTCTGAGAGAGAGAGACTTTACTAGTGTGCACGTCGCATTATTACTGGAACTGTGGCCTTTGTGAATTTTTCCCAGTACCCGCGCCTCTGTGCAGAGTTTTTGCCTGTGAATTTAACTGCAATAGATCACCAGGTCTACGACCTTCGACCTTACATGATGATGATGATGAAGCATTCAGAGTGGAGTAACTCTGTAGTGTATCACATCGCCGTTGAACTTAACAGTAAAGGTTACATACAGTCTCCCTGGTGTAGTTTTTTCCAGAAGATATTTGAAGATTGTGGAATGTCTGAAATCTGGTTAGGTCAGAATATGGTTAACAAAGAATGGTTCTCAAAGTCTGTTAAAGCTGAACTGCATGAACAAAAAGCCCTCATGCGGCGAGCAAGAAAAATGCAATCGCCGTGCAAACACCTCAAACGAAGGCTCAGAACATGATAGACCCCGCGACGCCAGGAGGGCGCCACCTTATTTGTCTTCGAGCTGTCAAGGTGTCAACAACCTCTGATGAGCTCCTGGTGAGCTCCACTTTTTTGAAAGAAAAAGTTTTGACCAAGCTGGGAATCGAACCCGCGCCCTGTTATCTTCGTTCCACCGTCTTCCCCATTCGGCCACACCGAACTTGTTGGTGGCTTCCCGTGTTTTCTCTCATTCGTAGTATTATTACATAGGGCGAAGGCCTACCTCTATAACAAACACAACAATCATGTCCTTGTCAGCTGGCTCGTTGGCCGAGTGGATAGAGTGGTGGATTACAAATCAGAAGGTTGACGGTTCGAATCCTGTCTAAAATGGCTTGAATTTTTTTTCTTTGAGTAGTGTACATGTAAGCGGTATCCGGAGATGTGGAGAGCTCTGTTGCCCGAAGGCAAATAAGGTGGCGCCCTCCTGGCATCGCGGGGTCTATCATGTTCTGAGCCTTCGTTTGAGGTGTTTGCAGGGCGTTTGCATTTCTCTTGCTCGCCGCATGAGGGCTTTTTGTTCATGCAGTTCAGCTTTAATTTGAGGCTCAAGGATCAGTTCAAACAAAAATGATCAGTTGACTGCAGTAACCATACCAAATGTACAAACTACCATCTTTTCAGCAATCATTCTCTTCAAGATTATCTATTCTCTGACTTAGATAGTCATCTTAAAAATTTACTCCTTAATTTTAGAATAGGTTGTAACAAACTCCCTGATGTTGTTAAAAGAAAGTGTTTTGAAGACTTGGGAGGACACAGTGGTTTATGTGAACTGTGTTGTATGCATTCAGTTGGAGATGAAATGCATTATATTCTAGATTGCCCATTCTTTGACTTGCAAAGAAATCGACTTTTGTGTAAGAATCTCATGTTTCCCGCCAGACAGTTAACTCGTGTGAGTTATTTAAGACTGTAATGAACCCCTCATCACCTGACAAGCTGAAAAACGTGGCTGAGTTTTGTTCCATAGTTGTAAAAGATTTCAGATCATTGTAAACCATGTTGACATTGCTTCTCTGGGGGTGCACCACTCCCTCATTCCCTTATTGTAGGGAACATGTTAATATGTTTCTCCTGTTTTTCTCTTGTGAACTTTGTTTTTCTAGACTCTTTGTTCATCTCATTGTAAATTCAATCCCATGTATATTGTACCTTTTAAGGACGGAATAAATTGAATTGAATCGAATTGAATTTAAAGCTTGCAACACAAGTCACCACTTTCTTTGCTCGTAAGGTAACTTTCGTGGACACCAATTAATTTTTGCGGCGGTTGCCGGTTGACAGCAGACCTCAACACTCAGTGGTCTCGTGTACTGCCGATGGCCACGCATCACCACAACTGGCAACTACGAGCAATTTTCGTGGTGAGAAATCAAACCGGTTTGATTTTCGGCAACTTGTGGCAACTGTGGTCACCACAGAACTACCGTCCGTTGAAGTGGTCGCTGCCGGCCACAGCACACCTTGGCCATTTTCGTGGCGACCACGAAAATTGCTCGCAGTTGCCAGCTGTGGTGATGTGTGGCCATCAGCAGCACACGAGACCACCGAGTGGTGACGTCTGCTGTAAACCGGCAACCACCACAGAAATTGCCGACCAGGAAAATTGCCTGTACGAGTGAGCAACGAAAGTGGTGATGTGTGTTGGTAGCTTTAGAGGATGGCCGATCCTGTTACATTTTGGTTGTCACCGCCCATACACTGACATGTAGTAAAATCAGTGACATGATTCAAGTCCTAGTTCATAGTTCCTCACTTCAGGACTTCTTTTCTATGATTGAGATATCATGATACTTTGATATTTCGAAATTGATAATTTGAAATAATTAGTTTGTGGTAGGTCTAGAGGCGTAAAATACGGCGCCCGTTACGGGACATGTATTTTTTTTTTAAATCTCGCACTGCGTGTTTTAATCTCGCACTGCGGCTTTTTAAAGTCGCACTGCGACTTTTAATCTCGCACTCCGACTTTTTAATCTCACAATCTCACACTGCGACTTTTAATCTCGCACTGCGACTTTATAAACTCGCACTGCGTCTTTATAAACTCGCACTCCGACTTTATAAACTCGCACTGCAACTTTTTAAACTCGCACTGCGACTTTATAAACTCGCACTGCGACTTTTTAAAAAGTCGCAGTGCACTGCGACTTTATAAACTCGCACTGCGACTTTTTAAACTCGCACTGCGGCTTTTTAAAGTCGCACTGCGACTTTCGGCAACTTGTGGCAACTGTGGTCACCACAGAATTACCGAGGAAGTGGTCGCTGCCGGCCACAGCACACCTTGGCCATTTTCGTGGCGACCACGAAAATTGCTCGCAGTTGCCAGTTGTGGTGATGTGTGGCCATCAGCAGCACACGAGACCACCGAGTGGTGACGTCTGCTGTAAACCGGCAACCACCACAGAAATTGCCGACCAGGAAAACTGCCTGTACGAGTGAGCAACGAAAGTGGTGATGTGTGTTGGTAGCTTTAGAGGATGGCCGATCCTGTTACATTTTGGTTGTCACCGCCCATACACTGACATGTAGTAAAATCAGTGACATGATTCAAGTCCTAGTTCATAGTTCCTCACTTCAGGACTTCTTTTCTATGATTGAGATGTCATGATACTTTGATATTTCGAAATTGATAATTTGAAATAATCAGTTTGTGGTAGGTCTAGAGGCGTAAAACCAATACTTATACACAGGTTATTGATGATGCGCATTTCATTTACATAATGACCTTGAAGATCCGATGTCAAGATCAAGGACAAACATTCCATAAATAGTATTTTTGCCTGTCACCAATATAATCATATCTTGCTTCACGGGACAGCTAGAGTCATAAAAACAGTTCCTATCACCAGTTTTGTTAATCCTTGATTGCATTTTCACTTCCGGTTACAGTTGTTGGCTATTCCTGATATTGTTTCAAGCAGGTCGGTGTAATAATGACAACCGAGTTAGGCCTACATTGTAAAAATTCAATCTAGGGTTAACAAAACTGGTGATGGAACTGTTTTCATGACTTTCAATTACAATGAGGTGCCGGAACAGCTGCGCCACACAACATTACTCCTGGGAACTACGATTCTTACGTTTAAGTTTACGTTTAAGTTTCGTTTTCGTCAGCTTGTGGCAGTGACCTAGTTAGACAGGCGAAAAACACATTTTATAAGTTCGGGCCAAAATGTCGAACCTCGTTGCGGAGAAAGGTAAACAGGAGATACCAAAGAACTCTAAGCCGACAGCGCCAACCACAGATAAGCGGGAAGACATGGATACTGAGACATTGGTAGGGGAGGGAAATGAGCCGTCCAAGGTCAATCCACCAACGCTCCAAGCTGTGCAGCTGTACTCTGACGTAAGCAGACGGGTTCCAGAATTCACTAGTATCTACGACACTGCACCACGTGGTGGCTCGACAGGTCGCTAGTGGTGACGTCTGCTGTAAACCGGCAACCACCACAGAAATTGCCGACCAGGAAAATTGCCTGTACGAGTGAGCAACGAAAGTGGTGATGTGTGTTAGTAGCTTTAGAGGATGGCCGATCCTGTTACATTTTGGTTGTCACCGCCCATACACTGACATGTAGTAAAATCAGTGACATGATTCAAGTCCTAGTTCATAGTTCCTCACTTCAGGACTTCTTTTCTATGATTGAGATATCATGATACTTTGATATTTCGAAATTGATAATTTGAAATAATCAGTTTGTGGTAGGTCTAGAGGCGTAAAACCAATACTTATACACAGGTTATTGATGATGCGCATTTCATTTACATAATGACCTTGAAGATCCGATGTCAAGATCAAGGGCAAACATTCCATAAATAGTATTTTTGCCTGTCACCAATATAATCATATCTTGCTTCACGGGACAGCTAGAGTCATAAAAACAGTTCCTATCACCAGTTTTGTTAATCCTAGATTGCATTTTCACTTCCGGTTAGAGTTGTTGGCTATTCCTGATATTGTTTCAAGCAGGTCAGTGTAATAATGACAACCGAGTTAGGCCTACATTGTAAAAATGCAATCTAGGGTTAACAAAACTGGTGATGGAACTGTTTTCATGACTTTCAATTACAATGAGGTGCCGGAACAGCTGCGCCACACAACATTACTCCTGGGAACTACGATTCTTACGTTTAAGTTTCGTTTTCGTCAGGTTGTGGCAGTGACCTAGTTAGACAGGCGAAAAACACCTTTTATAAGTTCGGGCCTAAATGTCGAACCTCGTTGCGGAGAAAGGTAAACAGGAGATACCAAAGAACTCTAAGCCGACAGCGCCAACCACAGATAAGCGGGAAGACATGGATACTGAGACATTGGTAGGGGATGGAAATGAGCCGTCCAAGGTCAATCCACCAACGCTCCAAGCTGTGCCGCTGTACTCTGACGTAAGCAGACGGGTTCCAGAATTCACTAGTATCTACGACACTGCACTACCAGGTGGCTCGACAGGTCGCGGTCGCGGGGGGGGGTGATACCTATGTTTCCCGGTACCTATGTGTCCCGGTACCCAGGTACCTATATATGTTTCCCGGTGCCCTGTGTCCCGGTACCTATGTTCTCCCACATTAGAAGGGGGCACTACTGTTGCTCATAAGGTTGGAGTATTCTAAGAGTTTTCATTCATTTCCAATTACGTTATTATGCCCCTAACCTCGGAAGTTCGGGGACATAATGTCATGGCGTGTGCGTCAGTGTCGGTGTTCGTTAACATTTGGTTTCCGTCAGTTAACTTGAGAAGGCTTTGACCGATCAACCTAGATATTTTTAGTGAGGGTTTGTCCCAATGATGGCAGCTATACTGGTCATCAACCTGTTTTTTTCTCGACTGTTTGTCTCTATGAGGGAAGTGTTCCTTTTAATGACCAGCACCAGCGTTTCTCTCAAGTGTACCATCTGGGCCATGCCCACAAACAACATACCGGTACCTGTACCAGTTTGGGGCATATGATCTGCGTTGGGGACTACGATCTGCGTTGCTCTTGTTCTGAATTATTTCTGTGCGTGTGGGTCGATTTCAATGAAACTTCATTAGCTGATGGGGACATTATAGGGGCAATGGTTGCTGTGGCTGGTGTTCCGATTAATACCACTTGATAGAAGCAATCTATCGGTCTTGAGGGCAACGCGTGCCTCTCAGAAAGGCTGGGGCGACTCGAAAAGAAGGATAACTCCAAGATAGACCATACAGCAATGCTCTGACCTGCACTGTAGCCTGACCACCCGGCTTCCAAAAACAGACTGACCAAGGTGGACTACGCGCACTTTCATGAAGTCATCACTTGGATTAATAGCAAGTATCCAATGTGATGGACGTCATGTGCAGTCGCACGTCCGTCTGTAGATATGGGGCAATGGAAAACTCTCCCCATCGCCACAGGCTGGCTGACAAGAAATGTTAGCGCATGATTGGCATGACTGGTAAGGGGGAATCCAGATTGTATCATGTAATACCCCAGAACTCACCCAGACCTACAGGGGTACCAAAGGAGCGTCCGTGAGATTGCGTAAGCAATAAACCCGGTATTTATAAACAGGTCGACCAGTCCAGGAAACAATAAACCCCAACTCTTGTGCGAAGGTAATAAAAATAAAAGGAATAGAAAAGACAAGGTATTGCAAAGTAGTAGGCCTATATTACACTCTATCATGTCTACTGCGTCGTACAAGCAAAATCCACGAGTTTACAAATCTGGCAGGCTCTCCGTCTGGACTACGCGCACTTTCATGACGTCATCAGATCACTTTGGATTGAGTAAATTTTGTTAAATGCCATTTGATACGGAAGTTATCTTCGTTTTAAATGTATGATTTCTTGATTCTGCCTATTGAACCACAGTGAACTCTGCCTAATCTCCCAATTTCTGAGGGCGGTCTCCAAATGCACCGATAGGCCTAAGTCAATTTCTAATGTTACGTGTTGTTGCCAAGAAAACAGTTAGTGAATGTGTACGTAGCGATTGCGGGTAATTAATATATGTCAACATCACAAATACAATGCATTTGCTCGACCGCCATCACCTGAGCCTGAAGTTGAATTGGCGACCCACGCATGTATTTTAAAGCCCCACTGAATTATATTTGAAAAACACAAATCATCGCCGCGATTCTTGACGTCAGTGCACGACGTCAGCGTAGTGTAAAATGCACTGCGCTCCATCTGAATACATTAAGGCTCTCCCTGTAGTTTTTGTTCAATGTGTGCTGAAAACTAGGCCTTGATTCTCTGAAGTACGTATCAGACAGCATTTTGCGGCTCTTCACAAGCTATTATACCTCTATATGCTCTCTCCGAACATTTTGAAAATTTCGTAAAATTCCAATACAGTGGGGCTTTAACCAACCAAAATCGTTTCTTAATTATATAATTCCTATAAAACCAGAAAATGCCAAAAACATATACCCTGGTTACACCTATCCAAAATCCCCGTGCTTTTTGAGACACGGGGTTTTTCCGAACCAGAAAAAACACGGCGTTGACACTGCGAGCGGTTACACCTACTAAAAGTATGACTGGTAATAAGTTCTGTATCCCGGCGATAGGGGCACTGCATGTAGGCAACTCTCCGTAATCAAGTGGCTACTGGAGGCGTGAAATAGCCTATACACATGCGCATAACTCATCGATTTGCATCGCCGTCTGTCGCCGGGTGCTTGGAACTACAAATATTATTACTATTTATTGTGACATTACTAGTAAGATAGTTAGCAATGGTTACTTTTCTAGAAGTTTAAACTTAAGACGAGGTTTAAGACAAGGATGCCCTCTGTTGCCCCTCCTGTACATTATGGTAGCAGAAAGTTTAGC
Organism: Notospermus geniculatus; assembly: GCA_002633025.1. NCBI lineage: Eukaryota > Metazoa > Nemertea > Pilidiophora > Heteronemertea > Lineidae > Notospermus > Notospermus geniculatus. Next base: position 67,892 of record NMRB01001073.1, on the reverse strand, counting down.
GTGTACGATTCGAAAAGACCCCAAAATTGAAGGGTTTATTTTGCCAGACAACTCGGAACAACGAGTGGTGTCCTATGCTGATGATATGACCAACCTACTAGGTACAACCGACTCTATAGGTAGAGTTATCCAACTGTGCAAAGATTTCGGTAAAGCAAGTGAATCAAAAATCAATATTGATAAGACCATAGTCACGCTGTGCGGATCCTTAAAAAACGAAGTATTACAATTGGACGAAATGCAAGTTGTAAAAGACAAGATGAAATTATTGGGTGTGTGGATTGGAAACGAGGATACGGAACTTTGCAATTGGGACCCTATTATAAAAAAGGTACAGAATATTTGCAATCTGTGGTCGGGAAGAGACTTGACCCTTTTTGGAAAAGGTATTGTTCTAAATATTTTAGCTTTGTCCAAGCAGTGGTATGTGGGAACAGTAGTAACACCCACAGATCAAACCATTGAAAAAATTAACAACATTATTTGGAATTTTGTGTGGAAAAACAAAAGAAGCCTACTTGCAAGGGACAGATGTGTCCAAGACAAAATAAAAGGCGGTCTTGGAATTATTGATGTGAAAACAAAATTAAAGTGTTTAAAGTTGAAATGGTTAGAAAAATTGGTTTCAGACCCATCTGCGATATGGGTAAGCATGGCAAAGTTTTTCTTAGATAATTATGATAAGACTTTCAAAGGGATCAATGTTATTACATCTACCATGAAATACCAGCGTAATCTCAATGTGCCTCCGTTTTATGTCGATCTGATTGAAAGTTGGAAAGCCATGGAATATGAGAGAAAAATCCCAGAAAACATGGGAAACTTTGTATCAGAGATCATTTGGTGTAACCCATTATTCAAGAACTACAACAACAGGTTACATAACTTCAGATGGATACAATGGGGGCTCATTAAGATCAAGGATATCTGACATCCTGATTTAAATAGACTATTGACAAGAGATGAATTGTTACAGAAATTAGAATCTGACGGTATCAATGTAAACAGAAGATCCTTCTATACTGACTATTATAATATCACAATTCCGATTCTAGAGATCTTTGGAAAAGTCAACCAAACGTTAGGCCCAAACACAGAAGTAAACACTCTGACCAAGCTTTTTGAGATTGGACAAAAGTTTCCAGCCTCAAAACGGCTATATGAAAGATTATTGGAGAAACGATGTAGGTTTCCATTACATGACATCACGAATATATTAGAAGTAGAGAACAAAGAAGAGGAATGGTGTAAGTGGTGGACGACACTTTTCAAGTCAAATTTGTTATTATAATATCACAATTCCGATTCTAGAGATTTTTGGAAAAGTCAACCAAACCTTAGGCCCAAACACAGAAGTAAACACTCTGACCAAGCTCTTTGAGATTGGACAAACGTTTCCAGCCTCAAAACGGCTATATGAAAGATTATTGGAGAAACGATGTAGAGTTCCATTACATGACATCACGAATATACTAGAAGTAGAGAACAAAGAAGAGGAATGGTGTAAGTGGTGGACTACACTTTTCAAGTCAAATCTGAGTAATAAGTTGAAAGAATTTCATTGGAAATTAACATATAATGTCTTACCGACCGGTGATAAATTAAGAACATGGTTTCCAGAAGAGGAAAATGGAAAATGTTATTTTTGCAAAACAAAAAGCGAAACACCATGTCATTTATTTTTTGAATGCGAAGTCATTAAAAAATTCTGGGAATGGCTAGACCCAATTTTCGGTCTTGACATACAAAATATAATGATAGAAAATTTTGTATTTTTCAATAATTTTGAAATATACAACAAGAGACAGCTATACATTGTTTCTCATGCTAAGTATGCAATTTGGTTGTACCGTAACTCTATTAAATTTAAAAATACTATGGTTGACTTGACATCACTGAAATTCAATTTTAAATACCAGATAGAGAGCCATATGAATGTACTCTATCACGTCATTAATAATTTCGAACAGAATTATTTGGTAGATAATAATTTTGTAATCAATAGAAATGGTCAATTGAAAATTACTTTCTTTCCGTAACATCGACTATGCTTTGTAAATCCTAGAGGTCGGGAAAGCTGTAGGCCTCAACAGAAATTCTTTAGTTAATAAATGTTTATTAAAAAAAAAAAAAAAGTACATGTAGGCCAAACGAGTTAAAGCTAGTATGCTCGCGCTGTGGAACGAACTTCGGCTACCTGTACGAGTTGGTACCCCCAAACTGATTGGCTTCCAGGTAACACTACACCTGCGTATGTTCCTTAGAGTTGTCCTCTGAACGGAACAGTTCAATGTTCCAACTGTGCCAGATAATAAGGGTATTGTAGACTAATCCCCCCTAATGAAATGCCTGAACAACCATAGCGAAACTGACGCCAATTAAAATGCTCTTAAGCTGGACATGGGTGATCAACATTGAGCTGTTCAAACTGGGCAAATGACTGCATTGCCAATAATAAAACAATGTTTACTAGTGGATTATCGTTACAATGAACCGTGCTGGGAACGTTCCAGGCATTGTTTGACTGTGGTGCGCTCAGAACAGTTCCGATAAGAACACTCGGAGCAGAACAGTTACTGTGACGGTGTTGATCGCTTTAACATGGTGCGGGTTCAATAACCCGCCTCGATCTAGTTCGAGGTCGGTTCGTTCAACTGCGTGCCACTAGATGGCGTGTATCAACATTTACAGTTATCGCAAGTAAGAAATATCCAAAAAATAATCACAAAAAATCGATAAACTAGGCTTGTAACAACATGAGGAGTGCTTGAGAAATCCCGTGCGTGATTTCTTCACAGGTAACTTACAGCAAGAATGTATAAGTACCAAGAATATGTGCCAAAAAGTGAGTTAACTAATTTGCCTCTGCTGATCCTGTAACCGAAGGGATTTTAAGGGCGAGCCAACATTATGAATTTTTGGAGCGTTGGAAATAAAATATGTCAAAATACCATAAAAGTACAAGTTGTATGACGAAAATGAAGGCACCTACGGGGTCTATCAGTCGAAAGGAATTGAATGAGATACATCTTAGAATGCACTAATTAGCTACTAAGCTGAAACAAAAGACTAGTTGTCGGAACACTTTCCCAAGAAATGGCACACTTTGAAGATCAAACAACATGCGTCTCGTAAAATTGCGTCGTTTTTTCGACATAGAGTACTCCACAAGTGAACTGCATGAATGCTGCCAATTTTCCAAAAACAGGGCGGCCATATTGGGTCTGGATTTTACTTCCTGGTTCTCTTCTAATGTACTGAGCGTGTATGTTGTCTATGAAATGCTGGTCAAGACATCCTTGCCACCCCAGGTTCTATGGGTTTGTGGCATTGCTGCCACTCCCTGAATGTGTCATTTACATGTGCTTCTTCTTTGAGAAAATTGTACCAGTTTTTCATGTTTGGCGAATTTCTTTGTTTTGGATTACATAATACAGTTAACTTGTAATTCTTGGGATTTTGCTCATTTCCTGTGTCTATAAAACACAGTGATCACATTGGACCCAAACAACAGTCAAATGCGGGTGTCTTTAGTGCTTTTTTTAGAGGGGCCTAGATTGAAGCACTATGAAAATTCACAATGTCGGCTCGCCCTTAATTTGTGAAGGATTATTGTGTAGAGAAGATCTTTACGAAAAAAAATAACATCCCACAGTTACCGTAGAATCACCTTTTCTCCGGTCACTTCATTATAAACTTCAAAGTGTAATGGGAAACACCTTCGTCATGATTATGCATGAAGGTATAGGCCCGGATGACTGACCGCACAATGGTCTATTTGCATCGGCGTTCGCGTTGACCATTGTAGGCTTAAAGTTATGGTAATCTCTTCTTGGACGCAGATGAATTGATTTGGGATATTGACATGGGGTCAGGGATTGAGAATGTTGAGTGGGTTGTGGAATACAGGGTGGCTCATAAATTCTAAGGCTCATTTCAAACGTCGCTCAACTTCTGTGTGCCGAATTCGATTCGCGAGATAGAATTTGCACTACAAGAACTGAAATCGGCACATGATTAGAGCGACGCATGTACCGGGCCTAAGACTGTTGACTTCAAGGGCGAAATGCGATGGGTATTCGGGATTTAACTCGTGTTTTTTTTAATTAAAGCTACATCATGTACCAGAGTTCAATCACAGTCACTTCACTCTGTTTCGCGCTCGTCAGCAGGTTTTCACAATTCTAATCAGTGTAACAACACATTCCCCCTCCACCAGCACCGTCAAGGAGGAAAATTTTCATTTTGAAATTTCATTGTGAAGTATAGCCTAGAGTGAATATCTGCAGTATTTTGAAACACCCTATACGTTCCGCCAACATGTCCGAGACAACGATTCCCGCATGATCAATTCACTTACGTACCGGTACGAAGGTCAGTAACAATACGCTACGCTCACACATGTCACAGTCATTGAAATCGACACCGCGGAGTCATCGTCACAGTGGTATAACTTCAACTGGGACTGCATGGCCAGCATGGCGAATTGTCATTGGCCGCTCACGAAACGGGGCATGAACAGCCAATGAATAATTAGAGGCCTTGCATATCTGACAGTGACCGGAGAAAGGTGATTCTACGGTATATGCACTCAGAAATAACCGAGCTACAGAGCAGTTTTGAATGGACCATATTTTTGACAAATTGATATTGTACTTGATCTCAGAGTTGGGCACTCTGACCTATTCAACAAGTCCATGGTTTCACCAAAATCAAAAAACGTTTGTATGCCAGCAATATGCCTGTAAAGCCGCCCATACATGGCGCAATATTATTGCACAATATGGGGCCCAAATGGGTGGTCGTGTGCTTTTCGCATGATCACGCTGGTGACTCAGATTTTATCGTACGCTATGCACCTACTTCCGGTATAGCAGACGAATTTTTTGAAGTACTTGAAAATAACATTTTTAGTACCTTTAGAGATCTGAACCACCCTGCCCCTATCACACACCCAATGAACTCGGACTGTAGTTCAACTACACGTAACAGTCTTTCTGAATAGTGGAGCGACATTGATCTACGCGACGAAAGTGCATAGGAAAGGTAGGTTTCGACTACAGAAATAGGATTTCTTTCCTTCCGTGGATTCTTAGAAGAATAGTTATCGGACAAATTTATAGTCCAACATATTGTTCATCTACGCTCTGAATGATTTTGATGTAAAGCCCATACATTTCTGGAAAATCGCATTTTTGAAAAAGTTACCGTACGCCATTCACACAGCTGGGTGTTCTTGTACCGTACGCATGCACCTAACATTTGGCATCTGGTGCAAATTGGCTTCACATTGAAAATCATGCCTCGCCGTTTTGTCTGAGGGGTACATTTGTCATGCTTCTTGAAGATGTCATTCTCAATTGTTCTGCAGATACAGAAAAAGATCGTGTACCATCTATTTCGACTCGTACACATTTGTCGCACTTTCTATGCTTGACTCCATGGTGATGGTCGACATGGTCCTCGAAGCTGGACTTGTTATAGAACCACTTGTCACAGACAAGGCATTGCCTTCCCCTCTCACGGTCGTGCTTGGCCACCTGATGACTTCTGAGACTTGTTTTCGCTAAAAGAAGGCCACACACCTCACACAATGACTTCTGGACACTAGGCGCCTCCTCTTTTACAGTAGGAGCTATATGCGCAGTAACAGCTTGGCTAAAAATGACCAAAAAAGAAAAAAAATGTTAAGGGTTAAGAAAAGTGGCTCGAAATGTCGAATTTTTGTATCTGACTAACTGCACACAAAATTGAGAAAATAAGGCTCGGAGGCCCTTCTTCTGATGCTTCCCGAGGAGCCCCGAGACTTTTTCTCAATTTTGTTTGCAGTTAGTCAGATTTTTTTGCGTCAAAAATTTCGAGTCACTTTGCATAACCCTTAAGAATACACCACAACTGTTGTCTCTGAAGTTAATGTCACAAAGGCTATAGGATTTTATGGGACACCCCTTTTACTCCAGCAGGTCATCTGGCATGTCTGGTTCAGCTTACAATGACATCTAATCAGATTGATATGGTTTTGAACGAAAATCAGCACGGTATTGCCTTATTTGCAATTTGAGGTGCATGGCGTACGGTTGAAAAGGTGCATTGCGTACGGTGAATTTGCAAAATCGGCGTGTTTTCAACATTTACAAGGTGAATTTCCCACAGCTCTAATATGAATAATGTAAATAACGTACCTGGCTTCCATCGTAAACAAGAATCCTGCTCTAAAACCCTTCCACTGTGATTGGTATGAGCAAAATGTTCGTCATATTGGCCTAACGCGTGCATTTTGGAAATTGGCATCAAAATTACGAAGTCACCATAGGTGACCAGCCATTCATCAAAACCACAATGCCTTATCTTTCATATAATATGTTTACTACATTCGTAAAAGGGGTTGGGACAGAATTATTCTCATTTTTGTGCCCAACAAATATATTCGTCTGCTATACCGGAAGTAGGTGCATAGCGTACGATAAAATCTGAGTCACCAGCGTGATGATGGGTAGAAGAAAGATTGGCAATAATATTGCCCATTGTGATCCTCATATTGTGCAATATTGATCGTGTATGGGCCGCTTAACTTTACATAAGAATATTGATGACATTCTAAATAATACAATTCAGTCAACAACCGTTAAATCTAAACACTGGTTATTTAATTAGAAGGCCTATATAAATTACCGTACACCCTCTATTATCAGAATAAGTAACTTAATGCCCACCCTTTTGATTGATTACTAAGTTGTACATTCTTGGTACTTATATATTCTTGCTTACAGCAAATGCGCCAGTGATGCCATTCATGTAGCGTGCTCAATCCCGCACGAGGCCGGTGGAGGTCGGTTCGCTTTTACCATGTTTACACGAGAGAATAACCAGCCTGAACCTACCTCCACCTACCTCCAACTTCCCGAGACTCACGCGGCGAACTGAACTGGCCCGAGGAAGGTGGAGGTCAGTTGTTTCGCTTTTACACGGGGAAAAATAACTGAACCCTCCTCAATCTAGTCTCGATCCGGAACGCACCGGCACCGTGTAAAAAGGTCTATTGTTTTGCGATACGTTAATGCTTTGGTGCCGAAAAATCCGTCACAAGCTCAATTTGGACCCAATGGTCACTTTAAGGGACTTTTGGCCGACGTGATCCAATAGTCATGCATACATACTTATATAACTTCACACTTTTCAAAACAGTGTTAATGCTCGCACGCAATGGTTTGCTATGTGTGTGACTATCACACTCAACGTTACTAAGATTTTTATGTATACAATCCACGTATTTAGTAGACGGGACTACTGCAGGTTTCTCTATTCCTCTTTCTCCCTGTCTGTGCTTGGTATATATTAAGTGGGCCTGGGCATTAGCCCACTTCCTGTCTAGGCCTACCCCTTGTGCAGTTTTAGAACGGGATCGCGACCCCCCCACACACACACTAGGAACACGGGAATTCAAGGTAAGTTAGACGTGACGTAGAATGAAGACGTTGCCTGTCATTGGTACAAACAATGGGACATCGTCCCCGAGGTTTAGGTTCCTCACTAATAGATTGGTCCCACGATCCTCCGATAGAATAGGCTGGACCGATCCTCATAATATCCATCTAGCGGAGGATCGCGGTACCAATCTACCCCACGAATAAATCCCCACCCCGTAATTTCGAATATTCAAAAATAAGCCTTATGGGCATTTTTTCTTTCACCGGAATTTTCACATTATAGCACATTTTAAGACCAGAAGTATTTCGACGGAGAATAAAAAAGTCAAGTATATACGGCGAAATATTTTGCTTCAAAGTTCAAACTTTCGCCAACAATGCATTTCGTTCTCCGTCGATATATTTCTGGTCGTAAAATTATCCTGTTGGTTCCTGATAATACCGGTTAAGAGAAAAACTGCGCACAAAACTTTTTTGGAAATATTCCTCTCAACATGCTCAAGGGGTGGGCTAGTCTCGCTTGGCCAGACGCTACGGGCTCACCCCTTCGGTAAATCACACTCCGCGTCTGGCTCTTTTAGAGATTAATTACAGTCGTGACGACCGCGTGGTGGCAGCACGGGTTCTTCGGTTTTCCCACACTCCTTCGCAGAGGTCAGTGCTTCACTACGTTACGCTATACTGACTCTGCCAACATACGGCCGAACTATTTCCATATCCTCCGCGGCGCCCACGATTGGGCTGCCAGCACTGGATATCCTTGCCACCCCAGGTTCTATGGGTTTGTGGCATTGCTGCCACTCCCTGAATGTGTCATTTACATGCTTCTTCTCTGAGAAAATTGTACCAGTTTTTCATGTTTGGCGAATTTCTTTGTTTTGGATTACATAATACAGTTAACTTGTAATTCTTGGGATTTTGCTCATTTCCTGTGTCTATAAAACACAGTGATCACATTGGACCCAAACAACAGTCAAATGCGGGTGTCTTTAGTGCTTTTCTTAGAGGAGCCTAGATTGAAGCACTATGAAAATTCACAATGTCGGCTCGCCCTTAATTTGTGAAGGATTATTGTGTAGAGAAGATCTTTACGAAAAAAAATAACATCCCACAGTTTACCGTAGAATCACCTTTTCTCCGGTCACTTCATTATAAACTTCAAAGTGTAATGGGAAACACCTTCGTCATGATTATGCATGAACGTATAGGCCCGGATGACTGACCGCACAATGGTCTATTTGCATCGGCGTTCGGGTTGACCATTGTAGGCTTAAAGTTATGGTAATCTCTTCTTGGACGCAGATGAATTGATTTGGGATATTGACATGGGGTCAGGGATTGAGAATGTTGAGTGGGTTGTGGAATACAGGGTGGCTCATAAATTCTAAGGCTCATTTCAAACGTCGCTCAACTTCTGTGTGCCGAATTCGATTCGCGAGATAGAATTTGCACTACAAGAACTGAAATCGGCACATGATTAGAGCGACGCATGTAACGGGCCTAAGACTGTTGACTTCAAGGGCGAAATGCGATGGGTATTCGGGATTTAACTCGTGTTTTTTTTAAATTAAAGCTACATCATGTACCAGAGTTCAATCACAGTCACTTCACTCTGTTTCGCGCTCGTCAGCAGGTTTTCACAATTCTAATCAGTGTAACAACACATTCCCCCTCCACCAGCACCGTCAAGGAGGAAAATTTTCATTTTGAAATTTCATTGTGAAGTATAGCCTAGAGTGAACATCTGCAGTATTTTGAAACACCCTATACGTTCCGCCAGCATGTCCGAGACAACGATTCCCGCATGATCAATTCACTTACGTACGAAGGTCAGTAACAATACGCTACGCTCACACATGTCACAGTCATTGAAATCGACACCGCGGAGTCATCGTCACAGTGGTATAACTGTGACGATGGGACTGGGACTGCATGGCGAGCATAGCGAATTGTCATTGGCCGCTCACGAAACGGGGCATGAACAGCCAATGAATAATTAGAGGCCTTGCATATCTGACAGTGACCGGAGAAAGGTGATTCTACGGTATATGCACTCAGAAATAACCGAGCTACAGAGCAGTTTTGAATGGACCATATTTTCGACAAATTGATATATTGTACTTCATCTCAGAGTTGGGCACCCTGACCTATTCAACAAGTCCATGGTTTCACCAAAATCAAAAAACGTTTGTATGCCAGCAATATGCCTGTAAAGCCGCCCATACATGGCGCAATATTATTGCACAATATGGGGCCCAAATGGGTGGTCGTGTGCTTTTCGCATGATGGGTAGAAGAAAGATTGGCAATAATATTGCCCATTGTGATCCTCATATTGTGCAATAATATTGATCGTGTATGGGCCGCTTAACTTTACATAAGAATATTGATGACATTCTAAATAATACAATTCAGTCAACAACCGTTAAATCTAAATTACCTCCAACTTCCCGAGACTCACGCGGCGAACTGAACTGGCCCGAGGAAGGTGGAGGTCAGTTGTTTCGCTTTTACACGGGGAAAAATAACCGAACCCTCCTCAATCTAGTCTCGATCCGGAACGCACCGGCACCGTGTAAAAAGGCCTATTGTTTTGCGATACGTTAATGCTTTGGTGCCGAAAAATCCGTCACAAGCTCAATTTGGACCCAATGGTCACTTTAAGGGACTTTTGGCCGACGTGAACCAATAGTCATGCATACATACTTATATAACTTCACACTTTTCAAAACAGTGTTAATGCTCGCACGCAATGGTTTGCTATGTGTGTGACTATCACACTCAACGTTACTATGATTTTTATGTATACAATCCACGTATTTAGTGGACGGGACTACTGCAGGTTTCTCTAGTCCTCTTTCTCCCTGTCTGTGCTTGGTATATATTATGTGGGCCTGGGCATTAGCCCACTTCCTGTCTAGGCCTACCCCTTGTGCAGTTTTAGAACGGGATCGCGACCCCCCACACAGGAACACGGGAATTCAAGGTAAGTTAGACGTGTGACGTAGAATGAAGACGTTGCCTGTCATTGGTACAAACAATGGGACATCGTCCCCGAGGTTTAGGTTCCCCACTAATAGATTGGTCCCACGATCCTCCGATAGAATAGGCTGGACCGATCCTCATAATATCCATCTAGCGGAGGATCGCGGTACCAATCTACCCCGCTAATAAATCCCCACCCCGTAATTTCGAATATTCAAAAATAAGCCTTATGGGCATTTTTTCTTTCACCGGAATTATCACATTATAGCACATTTTAAGACCAGAAGTATTTCGACGGAGAATAAAAAAGTCAAATATATACGGCTAAATATTTTGCTTCAAAGTATAAACTTTCGCCAACAATGCATTTCGTTCTCCGTCGATATATTTCTGGTCGTAAAATTATCCTGTTGGTTCCTGATAATACCGGTTAAGAGAAAAACTGCGCACAAAACTCTTTGGAAATATTCCTCTCAACATGCTCAAGGGGTGGGCTAGTCTCGCTTGGCCAGACGCTACGGGCTCACCCCTTCGGTAAATCACACTCCGCGTCTGGCTCTTTTAGAGATTAATTACAGTCGTGACGACCGCGTGGTGGCAGCACGGGTCCTTCGGTTTTCCCAACCTCGTTCTCAGGGGTCGTTCGCTTTCTGACAATATGGGTTGTCTCAGGGCTCACTCACCAGTGGGGACGAGGCCCGATTTGTCACCCCCCAAAAATCTAGTACTTTAAACTTGATTATCGTGTGCCGATTTTCAATGAATTTCTTTCAGACTAATGTCTTAGTTATTTTGTGAAGAGATAGTTTTGGAGATTTGATGAACAAATTATCAGAGCACTCTGTGTAGTAATACAACAACCAGGCCTGGCCAGCTATTTATAGCTGAAAAGTAGGTCGGTCAAGGTCGGCTCTGGTTCAATGGCGCGAATTATGAAGGTGAGATTTTGAAGGGCCATAGCGAAAAAAAAGCTGCCATGACCCCCATTTTTTCATGACATATCCAAAATGCATGCATTTTGGATAAGTTATGAGGTGAGCACATGGTTGAGAATTTTTTTTCTCATACTATGGTAATTGTGAAGTTTGTAGGCCTTGGGGTAGATTTCCAGGTTTTTTTTGCCATTTTCCAGGCAGGTGTCGGGTTTGGAATTGCCACCTTCAACAATCAATACAGAGTTGGATGATTTTGAAAATTGGCCAGAAGTGTTCTCTGAGCTGTAAGCTTTTCAAAAATGTATGCCATGATGTGTGCCATGACGATATTGTCGGCGCTACATGCTTTAGAAGATGATGATGTGAATATCGACGTCGCTCCAGGTCAGGCTCCATGGTAGCCTGGCCGCCTCACTGTTGTGTGAGACCTTAATGCACCATCATAATTTCTTAAAATCATTAATTTAATCATTCCAGGGGGTTCTTATGTAAGATTTATCTGTTTCGTGCTCTGTCGGATGGCAAAAGGTGTCATCTGTTATGTAAGGGTGAAAAATAGGCATTCCTCCTCCAACTGCATTATGGCTGAAATCTGGCATTTCAACGTCGCAAAGACAGTCGAATTCCTGGGCTTGCCTCGCGATTTTAATTGGCCACCACATGCAACTCCATTGATCTAAACCCCACATGTGACATACCATGGTGCTTGTAATAAGCCATATTTTTCATTTCTGTGGTGAAAAGGGGCACTTTAAGGGTACCCGATATGTATTAATGCACCATCATAATTTCTTAAAATCATTAATTTAATCATTCCAGGGGGTTCTTATGTAAGATTTAACTGTTTCGTGCTCTGTCGGATGGCAAAAGAGGTGTCATCTGTTATGTAAGGGTGAAAAATAGGCATTCCTCCTCCAACTGCATTATGGCTTAAATCTGGCATTTCAACGTCGCAAAGACAGTCGAATTCCTGGGTTTGCCTCGCGATTTTAATTGGCCACCAGATGCATCTCCATTGATCTAAACCCCACATACCATGGTGCTTGTAATAAGCCATATGTTTCATTTCTGTGGTGAAAAGGGGCACCTGGGGGTACCCGATATGTATTAAAGGGCCTCTAGAGGCAGCTCGCCATTAGGCTACTATCAGTACCGGTTCTTCGGCCAGGCGGCGCCACTTTAACGTAATAATCACTAGTACGAGGTATTCAACCTGGGTTTTCCCCGTGGTTTTCCCCTGCCATGCTGGCTGCCTCTAGAGGCCCTTTAAGGGCTCACTCACTAATGGGGACGAGGCCCGATTTGTCATCCCCCAAAAATCTAGTACTTTAAAGTTGATTGATTTCCATCCATATATATGGTCCTATCGTGTGCCGATTTTCAATTTCTTTCAGACTAATGTCTTAGTTATTTTGTGAAGAGATAGTTTTGGAGATTTGATGAACAAATTATCAGAGCACTCTGTGTAGTAATACAACAACCAGGCCTGGCCAGCTATTTATAGCTGAAAAGTAGGTCGGTCAAGGTCGGCTCTGGTTCAATGGCGCGAATTATGAAGGTGAGATTTTGAAGGGCCATAGCGAAA
>NMRB01001073.1:15177-54411 GCA_002633025.1 Notospermus geniculatus | reverse complement strand
AAAAAAATAAAAATTCCTATCGCAAGGCTCGAACCCGGCGCCCCGGATTCAGAGCCGGACGCTCTACCGATGCGCCAGCCGGCCACGTCATGACGGTGGCTGCTCAATGAATGTTTATAAACATATCCCAGCTACTCAACATATTTTTATGTTAATTAAAAATGACGTTGCAAATCAGAATAATCTTCCAAAAATCGCATTTTACAACATCCACAGAGCAAGTCCCCAGCAAATCTGTCAGCATATCGCTACATAATGTACCCATCTACGTTCACAGTCACTAAAAACGTGAACCAACCGTCCGGTATGTTCCATCTGAACATTAGACGCATTTCATCTATGAGTCCAATTCTATTGAGTTGACCCGTGAAAAGTCTTTGGCTAGCTTCGCTGTTGGCCGCTACGCGGCGCGTTGGGCCCTTGCGTCAAGCCCATTTCCCCTATGTCAGTTCGGGAGGTTCGTATCTACGAAACGTTTCCAATATACGAAACCAAAGCGTTTCTTAATTCCGAAATGTTTCTTAACATCGAAACCTCAACGTTTCCGATATCCGAAACGTGTCACTTCTGTCACGTCCCGGAATGTGAAAAACATCGATCGGGGAGTTTGTTTCCTTTTAATAGGTGGCAGCACAAAAAATCTTTAATCTGCTCGCGTGGCGTCAACACACCTGGTGTATTATTTTCACAGCAGGTTCGTTTTCATGACATGTGCTCATCTGGGAGAGGTTTCGTCTTGAACCTGATACATGTTTGAACTGTAGTACCGGCACGCTTGAAAGTGGAACAGGACTTTTGTAGTTGTTTGGAGATAAACTCAATATGAACTGGCAAATGTCTCGGACACGTTTCCCGCGCCCGCCCCACCCATGCGGGGCCGTCTCATGAGGTGTTCTGTGTTGACTGGCCACAACCGTCTGACCTTATTCTGACCACATTCATCCATTGTGTAGGCCTATATAAACTTTTGTTATCGATTGTGCTGGTTGTAAATAAATACATGTATCATGATATCATGTCACTTCATTTTAATTATTGTTTAGTGGTTCAAAATGGAAGATTATATCCACCTGAAAGAGACATATTACCGTGATCTGGAAAATTCTATTCAGGAGGAGAGGGCTGGAGACAAATGGCTTGGCAGCACAAGGGTTGCGAAGTTTAAGGAAAACGAGGTCACAAGGCGCTCCTCTTATAGTAAAAGGAGCCGTGCTCTGATTTTGAATGTACGTGGTCGTGGACCTCTATTGTTTCAGTTTTATAATATTCAATAGTTGATTCACTTTTTCAGGTTTAATTTCATCCCTGTTACATGTTCTGACAGTTTTTGATTTTGTTTTTTGTTCGTTCATGTTCAGATTTTTATCAGAGGTGATATTAATTACGGTAAGTCAGTTTCCACCAAACTCGGATCAATCAGAAGATCTATTCTCTGAGAGTTTATTCGATTAGATGTCAGTACAAGAAAGATAGACAGACGACGGACGCCATGTGTTTGCATATGCTCACAGAGGTGAGCCAAAAAGTACGCCAGGGGATAGTCCTTTCATTCCTTTGTGGACATTCAATCGATGTTTGGAAGTAAGGCCCATGCTTTGCATCATGTCTGTATTCATGCTTTTTCAGGCCAAAGAAATCGAAGTTGGGACACATTGCAGGGTTCATGTGAAGGTGCAACCTGAGTTTGGGATTGGGATCCGTGGCAAAACATGGGAATACACATCTTCCCCTCCAGTTCCCTCAACGTCTGCTCCAACTCCAACACAGGTGGAAGAGGTTCCAGCAGCTGCTGACGAAGTTGTTATAGGCCAACCTGATATTTTGGATGGAGAAGTTGTTTTACCTGAATTGCACCTGCTTGAACCCGAACTGGACATTCCTCCCCCTGTGGTCACCCCCTCCCCAGCCAGAAGGAACCGTGTTTTCACTGACGAGGAAGGGAAAGGGCAAGCACTCTGGCACCAACACACTGAAAAACGCCTTTAATCGTGTTAATTATCGACAGTTATATGCACTGAAACCCAGGCATTTATATCATGAAATGAATTACATGTAAATAAATTTGAATTTGTAAGTTAATGTTCGTCTGTTTATTCGGTTTCATCATATTAGAAATCGTACATATATATAAGCAGGGCTCCAGCTGGCTATCAAAAGAAACGAAACGGGTGCCCACTACTTAATCAGGGATGGTAACTCCATAGACACTGAGAGGAAACGTGTTCCTCTTTTTGGCGTCACCGGATTTTGAGATGATCTCTTAGTCTAAGTTTCTATCGAAAATTAGTGCTGACTTTACTAACGGTGCATAGTCAGCCTATTTCCATGTCTAGTTTGTCCTCGGCTAAGTCTGTCGATTCGACAGCTGTAGACGTGCAGTCTAACATGTCAAAGTCGGCTGTTAGGTCCATGTAAAAGGAATCATGGTGTTCTTTTTTCTGACCAGCAACATCACAATCAAACAGTTCTCTGTAGGAATCCGCGTCTGCTTATCGAAACAATCAATCAAATTCATGATTTGTTCATCTATTCGTTTCACAGACCAGTTCTGCACAGCATTGTACACCCTTAATCAAAAGTAAATGCACAGCTAATAAACTTGAATATTACCCAAAATCTTCAGCCGATCAATCTTTGCTTTTCACGGCAGTTATTTAGGGCATCTAGACACATTTTGAGACCAAAAATATCATGAACTTGCATGAGTTGTATTTTTGACAAAAGTTCGAAATTTGTATAAAAAAAGTGTGATTTTCAATCGCATATTTTTTTGAAGTGAAACCAACGTCATTTTAAAGCTTTCCTGTTTCTATACACGAATAAATTTTAAAAATTTTCAATTGGAGCTTCCATGTCGTAATTATGAAGAATTTATTCGAAAGTTTCAGTCGAAACTCCAGTCAACAGTTCAAGTCTTATTTTTTAGTTGACCTTTCCTTATTGTCCCAAGACCAAGCTCACGGAATCATCGTAGGTTGTTAGTAAATGGCGTCAATTCCATAAGAGGTTACGTAGGCTCTCCTGCCTTCATTGGTAAGGAATTGTAAGGAGGAATTAAGAAAGGTGACACCGGCACTCATCTCACACAAAAGACCGCCTGGCCTTGGATTACTCGATGGAGTAACTACTGTTGACTAGGCCATGAATAGGCCTTTTCACAATATTCAGCAGGCTGGGTAGATCTAAATGAGACGGAAGGAATAGCCCTGACTTGACTGGAAAACCGAACGAAATTCTTTTTGGGAAATGCTCTGTAACTTCTGTTCACCACGGAATTTTTTAAACCTGAAAAAATAATTTTGCTGGGAAACAAACAGGCTTTAAAGGGGAACTGACCACTTTGCCAGCCAAACTGGGCTACCTACACCTCAAAATGCCTTATGATGTCACTTCAGGACTCACAACAGTTTGATTTGAAAATCTCCACCGATTTCCGAAATAAACACCAAAATGTAATTTTCGAATTCAAATTTCCCGCTCAATTAGTGATGTCATTCAGAGAACCATTACAATATAGTGACCAGTGCAAAATGTGCAATACCTGTATCTAAGACAGTTGGAAAGAATACATTTCTAATGTCAACCAAGTTGCCGTGATTGAGAATCAATAAGTCAGCCATGTGGGGATCTTTACACCTGAAATTCAGGTGAAAATTTAGAAATAATTGAAAATACCATATTTAGAGATTTCGATATCTTAGTCAATCATGACAGTTTGTTGAATAATAATACCCTTCCTGAGACAGTTAGTGTTTACTTTGGACTTTTCCTCCTAAATCAACACTTTGAGTCAGAAAGTGCGCTTGACAGGCACTCAGGATAAAGATTTAGTACAGTTTACAATGGATGACTATAGAAATGGTTCTAGGTATGACATCACTAATTGAGCGGGAAATTTGAGTTCTGAGAAATACATTTTTGTGTGTAGTTTGAAAATGAGCTGAGATTTTTTTCACCAAATTTTTGCCAGCCATAGAGTGGTGTCAAACCCATTTGGAACAGCAAAAATAGTCATTATATTTGAAGGGGTCAGTTCCTCTTTAAAGTGACGTTGGTTTCACTTCTAAAAAATATGCGATTGAAAATTACACCTTTTTATGGAAATTTCAGACTTTTGTCAAAAATACAACTCATGCAAGTTCATGATATTTTTGGTCTCAAAATGTGTCTTGGTGCCCTAAGTAATTGCCGTAAAAAGCAAAGGTTGATCCGCTGAAGATTTTGGGAAATATTTAAGTTTATTAGCTGTGCATTTACTTTTGATTAAGGGTGTACCTGGTAGCCTCATCTGGTAGGGTGAAGATCGGCGGCGCATCAGTGTCCTTTCTGTTCTTGTAGTTTGCATAGTAATCCTGAGCCGAGAACAGAAAATTCCCTATGTCCGGATGCAACTTTTCCCCAGTGATTGATCTCAGTGGGGTTGTCCTCATCGGGTTTGCCAACATGCCTGACATTCGGGTATGGCTTCTGAACATTTGAATTTGAAGATTGAACTTCTTTCATAGCCGGGATCTGTGATCTGGGCAGAACTAAAAACCTTTTCACGCAAGTTCTTCAGGTCCTTATCACACCTACTAGCAGTAATCCAATTGTCTAATGTGGGAACACCCGGGGGTTAATTCCTTTTCAGAGATCGGTTTTCTGCCTCTGTTACGTAATCGCCGCCCTCACCTCGGCAAGTATCACCAGACCTTGAAAATGACTCGTGCCTTTCAATGTACTCTTTCACTTCCTTCGGCGCACTGACTCGAACTATGTCATTCATTAGAAGAGTTTGGTACACAGCATGTTTGCCGGCAAACATTAATGGCGTAAAGGGAATTGTTCCTGCGAATTCCCTTCCGGGAGCATGTAAGTCCCAAAAATATACCGAATGTCATGTCGTGCATGAGTATATAATTTGGGTTCTGAACTTCATTGTTCCTCCACATCACTAGGTCCTCAGCCGAAGGTGTACGATTGACGGACTTGCAGTAGACAAGGTATACATGTATAAGTTCTCGCGCAAATGCATCAAATGCAATACATAACATTTGCCATGTAACATGATGGTTACTACAACCTACAGCGAATTCCTTTGCTGGCTTACTTCTGAATACCAAACACTCAATCGACGTCATCTTCGGAGGTACTCGGCTACATTCGGGCGGCCATCGTAACCTACCTCGACTGTATATAGGAGCCTCGGCGTAGCAATCATCTCGCAAATCACGAGATAATTCAGTGATTCGCCGCAGTGAGTGGGTCGTCTGCGACATTGACCGTAACCTTCCGCACTTGATGATATAGTGCAGACCAATGCTGATACTTTTTCACGTATAAATGGGTTCTTTGCGCATTATATCGGTGGGATAATTTTATTTATTGTAGAATCTGAAGTTATTCAGTGGATTAAGGCACATTTTAGGCAGTGATAACACCGAGGATGGACAACGTTACAATGTCGAAACAAAATGGCCGACCAGCCTTCACTTCACCACTTGAGAAGTTCAACCTGCTGCTATAGCGTGAGTGACCCTTCATCAGGTAAGGTAACATGCTTCAACTCATTTTTCTATGTGTAGCAACACTCACAATCCCTAACTGGTAACTTTGATCATTCAGATCGATAGATTTGAACAGTCTTGTCGAGCATGACCGAAGAAGTAGATCCCGGAGCAATATGGCGCTGTCCGATATACGTCAGAGTTACGATGTTGGCACGAATCGTTCTCTGACGTTCAGATTGCCCAAACACTGTGCAAGATACTCCATGAAGATATGTGGGCAGATGCGGAACACAACTATCAAGAAGTTTTTCCCTATGTGTCCAGCACCAGGTACGAGTAAAACATCATCAAACACAGGCTTGTGAGAGATATTGTCCATTCCGTCATGTTTCTTCTCAATATGCTGCGCAAATGATTTTTTCTTCAGGTCAATCTCATCTCCACACTCGTCGCATACAACAACATCCTTGATAATGCTTTGCAATATCCGATAAGGGACGCCGTCAGTGCCAATCCTTACCCATTTCCGTTTCTGTCCCACCCTGGCTTGTTTGAGAAGGTTTTTAAGAACAATCTTGAGGCTCGCTCGTGAGTTAGGGTTAACACCTATTATTTCTCCCATTTTGATGTTGGGTGTCATAGAGGGGTGTCCATTAGGTATGTCCCCATACAACCGTGACCGATCTGATGTTTCGTTCGGAGTGTTTGTACATTTTGGACAACGTTCAGAAATTTTAGGGTAGGTATTCGTACATTTCGAACAAACACGGGAAACAGCAGAATCGGTCTTCTGCGTAAGTTCAACATGATCCAGTGGCCAGCCCCTTCAAAAGTGAGCTCCTTCATCACTTCATCCAAGAGAGATACCTGGACGACGTGCCGCATTGGCCGAAATATTTGCTCCTTAAGCCCATTCTCCAATGCAGTAACATCTGACATGACTTGTACATCAGATATCTCTGGCCAGTTACCAGGTTTCAGGTCATCACGAGACTGTATGTTGGTCGGGGGTTGCTTTGAAGGAAAACAACATTTGTGGCAACACTGACTGGCGTTGTTCCATTTTCTCTGACCCTAACTGTTTTGCCTGTTCGCTGCGTATTGTCAGCAAAAATGTCAACATCACTATCGTAACACAAGTTTGGCTCAGATGCTGATGACTTCATGAATGTTCTAATTGTTGTCACACTTCCACTGGCTGTTGAAGCTCCATCCAATGCATGCGCAGTCCTGCTACCAGTTACACAGTGTTTGACTATATCATTTCTGAACGAAAACGGACCAATGAACACCTTATTTCTTGCCTTGTACAGCTGTTCTATGGCAATGCACAAAAGCAAATTCTCATCCACATCACTGCCTCTAGCATGTCTACCGGGTTTTGCAATTGATTTCAGAAACGAAACCAAAGGCTTTGGCCGGGCTGCCAGAAAGTCAGTACAATTTATATCTGATAGATGTTTCAAATCTTTATTGGTTCCACTACATGTACGGGAGTCCTTATAAACAACAAGCTGCAGTGAATTCCCAAAGATCTTCTAATTCAGGCGATTCGCTGTACTTTCCAGAGTTGATCAACTCGATAACTCTTTTTGAAAAGATCAGAATCTGCATTCCTTGTCATATCCTAATTGACAACCATTGCAGTCTCTTCTTGTTCAGTGGAATGTTCGGAAATACTAGTAGTAGGCCTACTATTACATGAACCAGAACTACTGCCATCACCATCAGGCGTAGGATGAAGAATAGGATCGATTGCGTCTTCCAAGAGCGGCTTTTTATCCAAATTATCACTTGCATATTGCAGACAGACACTACAGACAAATGTTTGTCTTTCACTACAAAATCTATTGTCTATGAGCCATCTTAACCGACATTTTGGAAAGTCATGTGCGTTAGTGTTGTGTATACGATGTTGGTGTTATAGTCTAAAATCATATTTATTCAGAATCCGTGATAGTCGGTCTCCCCAAAGGGTAATGGGCGTACGAGTATCGTGGAGCGTACTTCGACATCTCTTCTCATTGAGTGGGCTTTTCTGTGTTGCAGCTGCTAACCGTGTTTTCCTTTGTTTCACCTTTCCCTAAAAGAAAATTAAAGTAGCTGCCGAATTTTAATTTGAAGGCTACAAAAGCGCATTTCAGCACAAAATACCACCAGCTAGGTTAGCCAGAGTTTTGAAAAAAAACAGGTTGTCAAGAGCTGAGAGGGGTCTAGAAACTTTTGAAACGGTCCCTCTAGAATTCGCTCGGACACACAATCTCATGAGCTCACGCGCTAATCATACGCCTTATCATTGTGAAAGATGTCTTCCATACTTTCTGAAACCCTATCCCGTTATCAGTGCAGGCGACAGACGAGGAACTATCAAGTCAAAGAAGGATGGATTCGACCTTTGGGCTCCTTCTCAACTATAAATGGGTAAGTCTCTTGACGCAAGGGCCCAACGCGCCGCGTAGCGGTCAACAGCGAAGCTAGCCAAAGACTTGTCACGGGTCAGTCAATAGAACTGGACTCACAGGAAATATGCACCTAATGTTCAGATGGAATATACCGGACGGTTGGTTCACGTTTTTAGTGGCTGTGAACGTAGATGGATACATTATGTAGCGATATACTGACATATTTGCTGGGGACTTGCTCTGTGGTTGTTGTAAAATGCGATTTTTGTAAGATTATTCTGATTTGTGACGTCATTTTCTATCATCATAAAAATATGTTGAGTAGCACTGGAATATATTTATAAACATTTATTGAGCAGCCACTAGCATGACTTGGCCGGCTGGCGCATCGGTAGAGCGTCCGGCTATGAATCTGGGGCGCCGGGTCCGAGCCTTGCGATTGGCAATTTTTTTTCGCGTGTCGTTTCTCTGTTTATTTTTTTTGCTGAACACTTTCAGTTGCAGGACGAATATCTCCCCAGCCCTTCCCTTTCCCTATAAATCTGCATTTGCTAATAAATACTTATAACCACAGATCCCTGTCAGCTGCCTCTGCATTCAGAGAGACTTTCACTAAGTCTCTCTGAATGCAGGGGCAGCTGACGACCATCGACATTCCCCTCCCAGTCACCAAAAATATCAACACCCCAACTAACGTTCAAGACTACTGGACGCAAGGGCCCAACGCGCCGCGTAGCGGCCAACAGCGAAGCTAGCCAAAGACTTGTCACGGGTCAGTCAATAGAATTGGACTCATAGGAGATATGCACCAAATGTTCAGATGGAATATACCGGGCGGTTGGTTCACGTTTTTATTGGCTGTGAACGTAGATGAGTACATTATGTAGCGATATACTGACAGATTTGCCGGGGACTTGCTCTGTGGATGTTGTCAAATGCGATTTTTGTAAGATTATTCTGATTTGTGACGTCATTTTCTATTATCATAAAAATATGTTGAGTAGCTGGGATATATTTATACACATTTATTCAGCAGCCTCATCATAGCACGGCCGGGCTGGCGCATCGGTAGAGCGTCCGGCTATGAATCCGGGGCGCCGGGTTCGAGCCTTGCGATAGGCGATTTTTCTCACGCGTCTGTTTCTCTGTTTATTTTTTTTGCTGAACACTTTTAGTCGCCGGACGAATATCTCCCCAGCCCTTCCATTTCCCCACCAATCTGCATTTGCTAATAAATACTTATAACCACAGATCCCTGTCAGCTGCCCCTGCATTCAGAGAGACTTTTCAGTAAAGTCTCTCTGAATGCAGGGGCAGCTGACGACCATCGACATTCCCCTCCCAGTCACCAAAAATATCAACACCCCAACTAACGTTCAAGACTACTGGATAACACCATAAGGAAATTTTCATGTTATAGGCCTACTTTCTGTTTTTTTCAAGATGTCGACGCTTTGAACTGCATGTCTTTGTCACATCATCATTGGTAGGCTACATAGGCTTAATGGTATCCTTTTTGTCTTTTCAGATATCACCACTTCCGAGTAAAGCCACCAGTAGGGACAGCCTGTATCCTCAACTGCGTACCAGAAGCTAGAAATCGCTTTGACGAGAACGCCATGCTAGTCATTATGCCGGACGGGACGGGAGTGGGACGGGTACCCAAGGAGATTGCGGGAGTTTTGTGCCCAGCCATAAAGGAAAACAAAGTTGCCGCTGTTAAGGCCATATACATGGAAACAATGGTACATTCAGGACCGTTTGTGGGTGGAGGGCCGAAGTTGCTAGCGAGGTATTTTTGCGAACTGCCTGACAACAAAGCGCACACCGAAATCGTGGACGCCCTGCTACAAGAGCATTTGGAGCAGGTTTTAAATGGACTTGACCTGATGTAAACATGTAACTAAGCGCATGAGATGTCAATAAATATGATATACATTACATACCATGCCTCTGGCTGTTTCGAAACTTGATCCTGTTTGCGATGTTCATGGATTTAAAACGCAAATTTTTTTTTGAAAAATGATACATGTGGTTTGTTTCGTTTTAGCGAAACTTCCGCTAAAATGCAGGTCCCGGATGTTCCTGAAGTTCGAAATGTTGCTGTGATCGGAAACGTTTCGAACTTCAGAAACCCGAGTGATTCCACTACACGCCGCCAGGTGGCACTCCTGTTCCGTTTCGTATATTGGAAACGTTTCGTAGATACGAACTTTCCCGAACTGATGTACTGTGTTTGTATAAGTGTTCTTTCAGCGTATCTGAACGCTTGTGCTCTGTCGAGAGCTTCTCCGAGAGTACTCTTTCTTTGGAATATTTGCCGTTTTGCTCTGTTCGTGGCTCGTCCGATGGATTGGCGCCGCTTTACCATTGCTGATGTGCGACGCAGCCTTAATCACCACGACAATCGCTTATAACGCGTGCAGTTTGTTAGGTGCGGTGGGCGTGCAGATTGTTCATATCACGCTAGATCGAATGACGTCACAGGCCCGCGGCGATCACTTATAACAGCACTTTCTGGAGGAATATTCCAGAATTCCATGCGCCCAAACCCTAGTCCGAAACGTTGGCTTCCCGTTGGTACCAAGTGTCTCGGACTTCTGGCGGTAGTTTTCGCGTTCACGTCACACAAGTCGGCCTACGGCAATGAACACAAAATCGCTTATAACTGCACTTTCTGGAAAAACTTTCCAGCATTTCATGCGCCCAAAACGTAGTCCGTTGGTACCAAGTGTCACGGCTGGCGGTAGTTTTCGCGTTTACCCGTCACAAAAATCGGCCTACTCTCTTATTATATAGATTTAGGGTGTAGGCCTACCTTTCGAACTTGTGAGCGTCAGTGATGATATATCATCGACAGAAAGAATGATGTGTTTTATAGGCCTAGGGCTGACTTCCACAAATTAAAGTTGTTTTTATTAGAAAGGTAAATGAAATGGCAATTTGGGGCACGGTTTTGTTGATCGAGAGATGTCCCCCTTCCACTATGAGGTCATCAACTGATATAGCATTGGCTCGAAAAACTGAGCTTTGTACAGGATCTGGGTCCACATTCATAAACATAGTTACATGTAAGTCATAGTGGGGTAGTTTTCTTTTGTGTTGAACAAAGGATAAGAATAGTGTCACACATATGGCCGATTTAATAGACGTTTGCCAAGCTAGCTAACCATTGGTTTCACCAAAAGTAGATAGGCGTGCGAAAAATGAACCCCGGTACAACTAAATGTTTCACCAAAAGCCCCCTTTTTCTAAGCTCTGTATAGCGCTTACCGTACTATCCATCCAAACCGGGCTTTTTGGTGAAAATTTAGTTGTACACTTTTCGCATGCCTATCTATTTTTGGTGGAACCAATGGTTAGCTTAGCAAACGTCTATTAAATCGGCCCTTAGATTTAAAGCTGACAGGTCAGATATACTCTCCGACTTGTATGCAAAAAGTTTTATGCTCAAGTTCGGCAGACCACCAGGCTGCCGAAGTCGAGCGTTCTAAGCTTCCTACCTTGAAACAACCATTACACCCTGCGCATACCAACTACGTCATCATTCACTCGCCTGATAACCGGAAGTGAAGGATCGAGTGCTCTGCATGGAGAGAGGTAGGCTCCACATATACAGTGTACGTACATGTATCCAAAAATTGCATGCAATCTGCGTCAAAAATGGAGGAGGTCCAAACGAAAACAATAAATTCCGCATAACATGGCAATTCGACAACACATGCAAAACACACGCTGGATGTGTTATGAACCGATTCTACTTGTTTTTCATCAAGCCATTTTCGTGTTCGTCGCCGGCGTGGACTTTTGTGCCACCACTTATCCACAATATCCAGGTCAACCTGTGAATTACGATTTGTAATTTATTGCACCATGAACGTATACGTTTTTCTTGCATTGATATTCAATTTTCATGTTGTTAATATGCACCTTGTTCAAATCATTCCGTCAGGCCTAGTCGATCTTAGTACTGACAAGTTATTTTTTCTTTTGACTCAATTCTCTTTCTCCACTGTGATTTCCGATCAGTTGACTATGCAACACAATAGTAAATGTATTTTGCCTAATTATATTACCAATGAAAGATACTTCATTACTTGACCTGCTAATAGACCCCAATGATGTCGTACTGGGAAACAACGACCCGCTGCTTCGCCTAAAGCCCTCACCCTATATTAGCGACCTCGAACTTATTGAATTAGCGGGGAAATACTCTGAACATTTCTTTATACTCAGTAGTAATTGCCAAAGTCTTTCAGCCAATTTTACATAGAACGTTTGAAAAGAGGAGGATTTGAGTTTGGAGCAATCTGCCTCCAAGAGACATGGATTTCTGCGGATTCTCCAACTTGCCTTTTTAAAATACCTGGCTATACTCTTATTAATCAAAATCGATCTTGCTCTACTCATGGAGGACTCTGCATTTACCTCAAAGATAATCTTAAATATATCCACAAAACTACCCCTATACACACCTCCTGGGAGAACCAATTCATTGAAGTTATGGGAGTAGGCAACAACGATAAGATAATCCTAGGTAACATCTACCGGCCACCAAGAGATCGTAATGAGGAATACTACACGTTCATAAATGAATTTTCCGAATTGCTTAATACATTGTTCAAAGACAACTTAAATACGGAGTTAATTATTGCAGGAGATCATAATATTGACGTATCTATACTATAAAAGGCAAAGTGCGATTCTTTGTCCGCTATGCACTGAAAACCGGTGGTAATTAGTGCATAACGGGTCATGTTCAACGGATAGGGTATCACTCATAGGTGGTTTTGCACAAAAAATAAGTGCAACTTTTGGCCTGCAAAGTGTGGTTTTAAGGCATTTTTCTTTATGGGAACTTCCCAAGTTTATTTAAAGCTGAAGGGGAATTTCAATGACCTACTTATAATAAACAGCGGCTGATAAGCAGATACACGGTACAGATAGGACTCATGTGAGCTTACAACTGTACATGTAGTATACCTCCCCCCCCCCCCCGTCATCAACTGATATAGCATTGGCTCGAAAAACTGAGCTTTGTACAGGATCTGGGTCTACATTCATAAACATAGTTAAGTCATAGTGGGATAGTTTTCTTTTGTGTTGAACAAAGGATAAGAATAGTGTCACACATAGGGCCGATTTAATGGACGTTTGCCAAGCTAGCTAACCATTGGTTTCACCAAAAGTAGATAGGCGTGCGAAAAATGAACCCCGGTACAACTAAATGTTTCACCAAAAGCCCGCTTTTTCTAAGCTCTGTATAGCGCTTACCGTACTATCCATCCAAACCGGGCTTTTTGGTGAAAATTTAGTTGTACATTTTTCGCATGTCTATCTATTTTTGGTGGAACCAATGGTTAGCTAAGCAAACGTCTATTGAATCGGCCCTTAGACTTAAAGCTGACAGGTCTGATATACTCTCCGACTTGTATGCAAAAATTTTTATGCTCAACTTCGGCAGACCACCAGGCTGCCGAAGTCGAGCGTTCGGTAATGTTCGTAATGTACACTAAACTTCCTACCTTGAAACAACCATTACACCCTGCGCATACCAACTACGTCATCATTCACTCGCCTGATAACCGGAAGTGAAGGATCGAGGGCTCTGCATGGAGAGAGGTAGGCTCCAAATATACAGTGTACGTACATGTATCCAAAAAATTGCATGCAATCTGCGTCAAAAATGGAAAAGGTCCAAACGAAAAGAATAAATTCCGCATAACATGGCAATTCGACAACACATGCAAAACACACGCTTCTCCTCAAAATAAGTAGTTTTATGAATATGGGCGCTGGAGTCTCCACAAAATTAACTCTTGAACCGTTAGATTTAGGGCAAATAAAAGTACTACCAACAGATAGAAACACGGTACACCTGAATAGGATAAGCGTGTTTTTAACGTTCAAAACCATTGCGTAATTCGCAATCGTGACTTCCTGCAAAAATGCAAAGAAAGGAAAGATATCGTCATGTCTGATTACCAAATAGTCTAAAACTGTTTAAAACATGCTCGTCCAATCCCGAAGTGCCATGTTTCTATCTGTCTGTAGTACATTTATACGCCCTAAATCTAACCGTTCAAGAGTTAGTTGTACATCAGGTTTCCAAATCCTGTACAAAGCTCAGTGTTTTGAGCCAATGCTATATCAATTGACAAAACTATAAGGGGGGTTACATGGCTATAAGCAGAGGAGGGAACCCAGTACGCTATCATTTCTGTAAGTCCTAGTTGCCCCCCACCCCCACCCCTATATTATGCATTATTATGCAGGTGTTGGTACCTTTTATTATGCATCATTATGCAGGTGTTGGTACCTTCTTCGTTTATCCTCAAGGTACTGGACTGCCAGTCTAAAACTGGCTGCCAATCCATTGGAGCGTTTCCGCGCACGAAATTCTGTGCCGAAAAGTCGGTCCAATTCATTATTATTTAGGGCAGCTTTCCCCATTGGAGCGTTTCCGTGCGCGGAAACGCTCAAAAGCATTGTTTTTTCCGCGCCGTGACCAACGCCGCGGAAAAAAACAATGCTTTCGAGCATTTCCGCGCACGGAAACGCTCCAATGGAAAGCCGCCCATAGGCGTTTCCAAAAAACGCATTTCAGCAACCATCAGACAAGCGCCAGAGGATCGCCCTTTGCTTCTCGCGAGGGAGAAGTCTGCGCGCAGAAGAAAAGTCAATCTCGAATCGACTTTTTTCCAACTCGCGCGCTGAATACATATGATTTTTGAGCCATGTTGAAAGTATGTACGCGGCCGCAGATCGCCAGGAGAACACGACGGCAGTACCATTTCGGCGCAAACCATCTGTGTCGTAACCCTTGTGTGGAAAAGGACTTCAGTACTGAGCCACTGTGATTCCAGCTTTACTTACTAAAATGAAGATGAAGTTGCTTACGGTTCAATTCACGGAGAGTTGTCGGATCCACACTGTAAAAAATGGAATAGTCCCCGCGGGTAAATTTTACCAATGCCATCGGCAATTTCGATTTTACCACAGAAAAGGGTAATATTTGCTCGAAAGCGCCGGACAATATTACCTATCCTTTGGTATTCTCAGGCGCCTTCCTTATTATTGGAGGTAATGTTTACCTGGAACCGTGGGTAAAACAGGGGACAAGCTTACTACCTACATTCCCGTAGGTAAATAGGTAGTAAGCTTGACCCTGAGGTTTTTATTCAACTGCAGTTGAATAAAAACCTCAGGGTCAAGCTGCCCGATAAATTTCCAAATCTACTGTCTGATAAAACTACATTTTGAGACCTATTATGTATATTGTCATGGCTATTTTGCGAACTATAGATTCCGCATTATTCGAATTGGCAGTATGGCTCCCTCCACGGCTCAGTGTTTATATAGAGTACACTCAGCTTTTGGTGTTTTGATTTTGTCACGGAGGCTGCAACTTTTTACTGAAGATATATTTGTAAAAGTAGCCTTTCTATTGGCTAATCGCCACAAAATGCCAGCGACTTGTTTCCGATACGCTGATGCATGTCGATCATCTCTCAGAGATAATCTTAAAGGCAATTTTTCGAGCCTAAATCTCATGGCTGTCAGGACCTGTCTGTTCGTCCGATTACACGTGACGACATACTCATTGATGGCACGTCAGTGACTTTAGTGTCCTCTTGTTGTAGCCTTCGTTTTGAAGAGCTACTTCTACATATTTCCTGTTTTCTGTATTGTTCACAGTCATTTAGGATCATGGCAGCATCCACCTTCTCACCTAGAGGAGCCTGATAGCCTAGTGGTTATCACGTCCGCTTAGCAAGCGGCAGGTCACGGGTTCGAATCCAGCCCGGGCCATATGGGATTTCATTCCCGGCTCTTCACGTCCGTCGCATGGGACAGTAAGCCGTGGTGCCTTGTACCTTGTGTCTTTGCAAGGGCAAGTAAAAGACCCCATCCAAGTGAGGAACATGAGTAGCTTGTGATGGCCTCCTCCGTACTTACCAGGGCCAATAATGCTATAGCGTCGGCCCTGACGGAAAAATCAAATACAAATACATACCTTCTCACCTTTGATATTCCATACGATGCCGGCTGACCTTCAGCGTTCGAGAGCTAGAATCGGTTGCTTTAATAACTATAGGGGTAATCCTCCCTACAATAACATGACGCAGGCAGATGCCATCGGTCTTTTTTTTTTGAATATGTTTGCCATTCTTTGGTCGCGTTGGCATCTATCGTACTCGTTCTTGCTTCACCAGCTTTCCATATGGTAGCTGCTTTTGCGCCTTGTCTCTCTGGCATCGTCTGCCTCAGACTACTGATGTTTGCAATACCTTTGGTAGTAGTTATCATTATTGCGAATCATTCAAAGCACACCTGTTCCATACGAACATCAGTTTACTCCCTCGGTATTATTAGCATGGTGTCAGTATTCGTCCCCGGTCTTCTTGCCACAGCGTTAGCTACACTTGAACCTAATAAATTCATCAAATTCTAAAACTTTCTAACGACATCGAACTTAATCCAGGACCTACTGGCCTTGACCTAAACATCCTGTTCTCCAATATAAACAGCCTGACTGCGGATGTTGGCAAACGATTCGAAGATATGAAATTACGACTTCATACTGAAAACATTCGTCTAGCGGCAATCAGCGAAACTGCACTGTAAATCTGTCTGAACACGAAATTAAACACGAAACTAAACGGGAATATGCAACAGTTTTTAAACATCTAAACGCGTTTAGTTTTCCATATTTCAACGAAATAGATTAGTGTGTTTCCACGACGGCAAAAATTATTAAACAGACTGATTTAGACTGAAAAAGCGACAAAAAAATGTTGGCAGATGAAGGAAAAAAATATAAAAAGGCATGTAGTAAAGAGTGCATAGTACCGCCAGGCAGATTCGATCCACCTACATGCATAGCATGGACCTACGCTCTAACCACTACGCCACTGGGGCTACACACTGTAGCCTGGAATTTTTCTTTGGGTAATTCGGAAAACCAATTTAGTGTTTTATTGCCTCCTGCTTAACGTTATAACGTGAAGTTATACAGAGAAAGTTTATTCCACCTTTATGCATACGGGCCATGGTGTAACAAACAGTACACTGTACGTCATACTGCCACCTGACTGGTTACCGTAGCCGTATACCAACTATCCTGGGGGAAAAACTTCGCCAGCTGGAGATATAGCGAAACGACAAATTGGACCAATTCCACCCGAGCCGAGAACCAGCCCTAAACACGATGTTTAGGATTCCTTCATGTTTATATGTTTATAATACATGTTTAGATGTTTATAACTTAAAGAAGACATTTACATTCTCGTAAGATGGAGGTCCAATAGAGATGAATGCGATTGACTGCTATTATATCGATGTGGGTTTTGTGAAAAAGAGCACCTCAAGTGATGAACACAGGGATTTCAATGCCACTCATGTGAAACTAACGACAATACAGGCGTTAATTTCTTCAGAAGAACGACTGCGTGCGGTGTGAATCTGGTAAAACTGTCAGCACGGATGCACAAGTGGATTGATTCATTAGTATTAAAACAGGAACAAAGAAAACAGTAAATTTACTGTTTTCTTAATGTGGTGTTCAGGTCATCTATTCATTTCTAATGGAAAACTAATCGCGTTTAGATGTTTAAAAAGTGTTGCATATTCCCGTTTAGTTTCGTGTTTAGACTTTAGATTTACAGTGAAGCAAATGATACATTTCAGCATTTAAGGCACCAAGACGTATGTTTCTAGGCGGATAGAACGCCTGTCCTGATGATATGTTCAGTTATATTCACGTAATATGTCAGTCAGGGTTGTGTTTTGTTGCTAAACATGTAAACACAAAACTAAACGCGTAACGCGTCACCTGGATTTACAGTGTGGGTCGAACCTTAGACTTGAAAATTTCAACATTGATCACTATCATAGGCTTGATGCCAACTTTTACTGTCCACGGGGACGTGGGAGTATCTTTTATGTCCATGAATCTCTTATAGCCAAACGTCGTCATGACCTTGAAGATGACAATTCCGAATGTATGTGGTTAGAAACCAAGTTCCATCACAAAAAAGTTATCTTTGGATCGTACTACCGCAGTCCGTCGGAGACTGCTGCGGCCCGTGACCGTTATTCGTGCTTTTGATCGAAGCGTGGGTATTGCTGTAAAAGGGAATGGAACACTTATTATCGGGGGTGATTTCAATTCGAGAAGTAAAATGTGGTGGCGGGGGGATAATAATAGCCCAGAGGGTGATAAACTCTATGAGACGTCAGTCAAGCACTCCCTCACCCAGGTCGTACATGAACCTACACGAATAACTCCTACGAGTAAGTCGTGCTTAGACCTCCTTTTCTGCAATTCGCCTGGTATGTTATCAACTCAGATTACCTCGCCCATTGCTGGCTCCGACCATAGCACCATTGTCTCACATGTTACTACCTCTAGCACACTTCCTGACACAACTGGTACTAAGAGAATATGGTATTACGAGCAAGCCAATGTTGATGAGCTTAATGATCACATTAGAAACTGCGACTGGGGAGCGATCTTAAACGGCAATGACATGCATGGGGTCACCCAATCCTTCGTTGAACATCTCTCGAACATACTTGAAACATATATTCCCCACCGTGACAAGCTGATTAAGCCAAATGAGATGCCCTGGTTTAAACCATATATAAAGACGGCAATAAATAAAAGGGACAAGCTCTATAAGTGTGACAAGCTAATTAGCTTGTTGTGACACTTCTGATCAAATTTTCGGACTCTATCTGCAGATAAGGCGCACCACCCTATAAGGCGCACCCCCACTTTTAGACCCTTCTTCATGAAAAAAAGCCGTGCCTTATAGTCCGAAAAATACGTATATAAAATATACCGGTATATAATTCCTTTTCATTTATTATCTCAGCAACTCCTCCATAATCTTTTCACAGCTCACAGCTTTACCCTCACGCTCCCCGTTTTCATCTCTCCCTGAACCACCCTGTCTACTCTACTTAAGCCTACCAATTTTCCTAATCTTCACTATCGTAACAGCGTCGGGACAATCAACTGAGTTTTCCCTTTCTCCCTGAAAATACTCCAAAACTCCCAAATGCTTTTAGTCAATGTAAGCAGAACAAGAGTCAACTTACCAAAAACCCTGAATGTACTAAGTTAACATTAAGAAAACCTCTAAAATAATTGATAACGCGATCATGGTTTAGGTTCCAACCGGAAATTCACCCGCCAGTATCAGTCTGATTCTCCCGAACGAACCATTTTTGCCACTGAATAATATTTCTTCAAGAAGAGTAGGCCTACTCAGGTGCAATAATGAACAGATAACAAACTCGTATTCTGCAAATTAACCCTACTCTAGCTATTCCCCTAACATCTGTTTTATTGGTTCAATTGTTTTATGTTATCTATCTTGTACACTCTCGTCTTTGCACGCTAGTCATCAAGGTACACTTTCCAAAGACAGATCCTTGATGCTTTTTCCCCGCTTTGTCGTCTTCTAATCTATCGCACTGCACGTTTATTGTAAATCAACTCCAATGTAAACATTTTTTACAAGGATACAATTAACTATTTGAATTGAATTGTCCGCGGGATGAACTTGTCGCAAACTTGGTTATGTTATGTTCTCCCTACATTTTACTCACTAATAATAAGACCATTTGTGCCCATCAGGGAAGTTTGTAAAAATAATACTAGTAACTTTGAAAATATCAAAATCAGCAGTTTGGGAAATAGCGATTTTCTTGTGGCAAATTTAATGTAGATTCAGAAAAACATTGTTGCCATTTTTTAATCTGCGCTTTTTGGCCGCCATCTTGGATTTCAAGATGGCCACCATTCTCCACCTTTATCTGCTAATAACTCAAAAACTATTGTACGTATGAAGACAGTTTTGATGGCTATACCCAGGTTTTCTGGGTCGAAGAATCTGATGGTAACGGTAAAAAAATCGAAAAATGGTGGCCATATTGGATTTCAAGATGGCCGCCATTCTCCACCTTTATCTGCTAATAACTCAAAAATCGCTATTTCCCAGACTGTTCAAAAAATGGCCACAAAGGCCATTTTCGGCAAGCCAATGGACTAAGTGCTCAGTGATAACATGACATGAATGACGAGGAANTTGTCCTTGACGCCTAATTTTATTAACAATACATGGTTATTCATAAATAAGACGGTTCAACCTTCGACCGCCGCACTAAAACGGCGCTGTATGTTTCCACTACCGCCCCCTTAACATCATATTTCACGATGGAAACTGATTTTATGCTTCAAAATACGCCTAAAATGGCACTAAACATTGTTTAAAACCAAAATAAACAAATAAAAATAAAAATAAAAAATTTTCAAAAAAAAAAAATTTTTCAAAAAAAAATTTTTTTTTGGTCCGTACCCTCATTTTTTTTTCTGGCGGAAACCCTGTCAGGGAAGTCAATTTTGTGGCGAACCTTTCCTGTAGCTGTGGTTGCCTGTGGCCTTCCTGCATTTTCATTGTAGTGCAGAGCTGCAAGCTGTGTGCTAAAAAAACAAGAGTAGGCCTATGTAATGATGAATTGCATGGCTGATTGAACTGTCTGCAAACTGGCCTTGTAGAATAAGTGGAATCAGCAGATCTGGCAGATTTAGCGGATTCTTTATAAAATTGAATAACATTCAATGATGAATGGAAACTAATTAAGTAATATAATTTTCCATGTGTCCCACAGATTATAAAGGACCGCAAAAATACCTTTTATAATCGGTAATCCAAATAGGGGCAATAAAAACGGTCTGCAGGAATAGTTCAGCCAGTTGCCATTTGCGACGCTGTTGCAGCTTTTCCTTTATATTCTGTGCAGCATATACATGTAGAACACTTGAAAAATTATATTACTAAAATAATTTCCATTTATTATCAAATTTTATTCAACTTTATACAGAATCCACTAAATCCGCCAGATCTACTGATTCCGCTAATTCTACAAGGCCCTGCATCAAGGGTTGTAGAAATTTTGTAGGTTTATGCAGAGCGGTCAGCTTTATTGGCAGCATGTCTGTTGGCCTGCCCCTTACTTTTCGTGTCATTGGGGACTTGCTTTTCCTCTTTCTGTTCCTATGTTGGTTTCTGAAGTGTTGGAATCTGCAACGAAGATGTGTCACTGGGATTTGGAAGATGTTTCACTGGGAGCCACGACTTTGTCCACTATGGGTCATATTCATAAAGCGGTTCTATCGTTAAAACCATCTTAGACTGGTTCCAAGTGTACATCACATGTACAGTTGGAACCGGACTAAAACAGTTCTAACGATAGAACCGCTTCATGAATATGACCCCACAGGCCTAGGCCTAGGCCTGCCCTAGCCTACTTGACTCGACCCGGCCAGTCCTAGCTAGGCCTAGGCCTATCCTACCATAGGCCTAGGCTAGGCCTACTAGACATGCTAGAGGCCTGCTCCTACCAACCCATAGGGGCCTATAGGCCTAGGCCTAGCCGGCCTACCGTCATGACCGTAGGCCTAGGCTAGGCAGAATCTTTTCCACGTTCTGCAGGACAAAGACGGATCCGTCCTCCTCAGCAATGTCCCAAGTCATGATTGAATTATATAGTAAATTGACGAGTTGTATAATACGGAAGTGTACCAACGAATGATGGTGGTGAATTTCACTCTCTTTTTATACACTGGGGTTTTGACACTCAGCCTCAGTTGTTGACAGTTTTACTACAAGATTCTCCACATGAGTGACTCTCAATTATCACCAGCAAGCCGTGAGTACCTCAAATACGCAGTTTGTGCGATTTGGAGGTACCCAAACTGCGAATTTGAGGTACATTTGACAGATTCCACAAACAGCGATTTTGAGGTACTTAATAGACTGACAACAAACAACTAAAACATTAATTAATCAATTAGCGTCGTAATTAAGCTAGATGGCTAAAATCTAGAACTGACCAAACTGATAAAAACACGGCTAATTGCTGTGCTCACTCCATCGCCAAACAATTCAATGTCAACAAATGTGCATGTAGTAACGTTCAGATGATCAATTGGTGGGTGCTCAATTCATCAAGCATGCATGGATTTTAAATTTTGGTGATGGGGGAATGAAACTTGTGTTCCAATATTCAAAATACTAAATAGGCAAGCGTTTAAGGTGGCGGTGGAGTTAGTAAACGCATCCAATTGAGGTCCGTTTGAAATTTAATTGCACGAATGTGTTACGACCGTAGTTTACTTTGCCTATAGCGTCGTTATTAAGCTAGATGGCTAAAATCTAGAACTGACCAAACTGATAAAAACACGGCTAATTGCTGTGCTCACTCCATCCCCAAACCAGGCCCGGATCCAGGGGGGGGCACATGGGGCATGTGCCCCCCCTATTTTTTGAGGGGCAATGATTTTTTTACTGCATTTTTTGAAAATCGTCTACTATTTCATGTCTAAGATGCTGGGAAATCGCATCTCAGAGCTTTGATTTTTTCAAATTTTCCCGGGGGAGGCCCCCCGGACCCCCCTTCGTGTGCGCGGACCTGCGGTAAACGCCAACTGAGGGCTTGCCCTCAGGGTTGTGCCCCCCGTATTTCTAAACCCTGGATCCGGCCCTGCAAACAATTCAATGTCAACAAATAATGTAGTAACGTCCAGATGACCAATTGGTGGGTGTTCACTTCATCAAGCATGCATGGATTTTAAATTTTGGTGATAGGGGAATGAAACTTGTGTTCCAATATTCAAAATAGGCAAGCGTTTAATGCAGGCCCATCAGGTTCCTGGTGAACGAGGATAACGGGCCAGATGGAAAACGGTAAATATTGGTGACTTATTCCCGGTGAATCTCAAACGAGACCGGTCATAGATTTAAAGATAATGTATCATGACTTCATTGTTTACATTCAATGTTTGTAAACATGGATGTTTACATCATGTTATTTTGACCTTTTGGGACATGCCAAGCCACCAAATTGAATACTTTTGGTGTCAAAAGTATTTTTAGAGGGGCACGACAGCAACAAATTACTCATAAGACAATAAAATACTGGCCATAAACAAACAAAATGTAAATAAACAATGATTTTCCTGGCCCGCGAAAATACCCGTGATACATTATCTTTAATTTTCATCAGGGTCAATGAGGGGTTTAAAGATAATGTATCGCGGGTATTTTCGCGGGCCACGAAAATCATTGTTTATTTACATTTTGTTTGTTTGTATCTCGCCTTTCTACGTCTCTTCAGTAATGTATTGGCGGCATGCCCCTCCAGAAATTGTTTTGATATCGAATGTGTTCAATTTGGTGCGTTGGCATGTCCCAAAAGTCCAAAATAACATAATGTAAACATCAATGTTTACAAACATTGAATGTAAACAATGAAGTCGTGATGCATTATCTTTAATGCAACCCCAAAGATAGTGGTGGAAAATTGCCTAAGTGTGGAGTGAATCTCATTTCCTGACGACTTTAATTGAAACGACATTCGTTGTATCCTTCTCCACCGCGATTAATAGGCCTAATCATGGAGCTCCATGGCCTAATTAATTGCAAACAGATAAAAGCATCAACAGGAAACCACCATGTTGATATCACTGGCCGCGAGACACGTGATAATGAGAGCAACACCATTTTTTCGCCGGTGTAAAATCTGCCAGTGTTCCCCATCTGGGAGTGTTCCCCTCCTATTGACTGACGGAAGAAGCGTCGACGTGACAATAAAGGACACACAGAGAAACATGTCGATCTATCTACCAGCGTTTCCCACACAATAAGGGGGGCACACACCCACAGAAACACTGGCAGATACAACACCGGCATGCAGTTACGCGTGGAGGAATTTTACTGGCAATATAATTTTACTGAAACTATTAATCGAAGCTGGCCTAGGTGTGATAGGAGAAGTTGTCATTGCTTTCTCGCCCTGGGAGAGGAGATGTGTAATGGCTTTTATACCATGCCAGCGGGAGGTCTTTAGGGCTGCCAATTCACAATCTAGACGTCAGTGAGACCAAAATGAAATTGAAAGCAGCGTTCACGACGTCCGGGTGGCAATAGGAAGGTTGAGGTCAGCGAATTATCACGGATGCTTATACTTATATGGATAGAATTCTGTACAACGAAGACAAATTTCGTGGTAAATCGCTGATCTCAACCTCCCCATTATCTCGCACCTTACTCGTTTATCATCGGGGTTCAGGATTAAGAAATGTCTTTTCTTTTATTGAGATCGGCATCGTGGTACATGTACATCAAACAATGTGTGTTGGCGCTGTTGCGAAACTTCGAACTGAGAGACATCTTAACTTTAAACCAAATCCTGACGCACATGTTCTTCCAATCTTCTAAATCAGCCTAATATGGACTATATTTGTATCTATTTCCTCAGACTGCATCAGCCATGAACGATTGAGTGTATTCAAAATTCAGAATAACTGGATAAAATCGTTGTTCGTGTGCCGGGGACATAATGCTATCTTCTACATGTAGGCTGTGTGCCTTGCTAGGGTGCATTAAAGTGAAAGTCTGCGTTATCGAGTTGGCTATTAGGGAGTTTAAGAAATCAAGCGATAAACGTTAACTTTACAGCGTTATTTTTTGTACCAAAAATGCAATATATAATCTGGTGAATTCGCAGTATCAAAAATAAGGTTGTCGTAAAGTTAATAATTATCCTTTGATTTCTAAACCTCTCTATTTTGTCTCTCCAATAAATGACTCCGCAATAACTGATGCCAAAATCGTCCACAGGAAAAATGCTTTCAAAATGCACAACGTAAAATGTGCGGCAAAACGTAAGCTTGCAGAACCTCTCTATTGTAGTTCCTTCCGTTTCTGATCTTTTGTCTGGCTACATCTATTCGACGAATACTTGTAGCCATCGGGAGTTTCCGTCACAGGCCTGGCGACATCTATTCGACGAATAGGTGTAGCCCTCGGTAATTTCCGTCACTGACCACGGTACAATAATCCGGCAAACAATTGGCGGCCTGATTGTGCGTGTGTTTAATTGCGCACGTGGCCGATTAAGAACAACGGCATATTGATACAATTGTTTGTTTAGGAATAATTGCAGGATTTGCTACACCGGTGATTTTCTAAAACATGAAGGGCTCCATTGTTCTGGGAGATTTTCTCCCAGGGCTCCCATGTTGTCAGTAGAGATTTTACTACTGTCGAGTGCGACAGGAGCCTATTCAGTGTGGCAGAATGTAACGGCTCCGCTACACAGTGAACACTTCTCATGGGGCTACATGTAGCAAGTACTGTAATAAATTCAGAGTTTTTTTGACTATCACCCACATAATAATTATCACTTCAAATAATAACGTGTTTAAAACTACATTTTGAGACCTATTATGTACATTGTCATGGCTATTTTGCGAACTATAGATTCCGCATTATTCGAATTGGCAGTATGGCTCCCTCCACGGCTCAGTGTTTATATAGAGTACACTCAGCTTTTGGTGTTTTGATTTTGTCACGGAGGCTGCAACTTTTTACTGAAGATATATTTGTAAAAGTAGCCTTTCTATTGGCTAATCGCCACAAAATGCCAGCGACTTGTTTCCGATACGCTGATGCATGTCGATCATCTCTCTGAGATAATCTCAAAGGCAATTTTTCGAGCCTAAATCTCATGGCTGTCAGGACCTGTCTGTTCGTCCGATTACACGTGACGACATACTCATTGATGGCACGTCAGTGACTTTAGTGTCCTCTTGATGTAGCCTTCGTTTTGAAGAGCTACTTCTACATATTTCCTGTTTTCTGTATTGTTCACAGTCATTTAGGATCATGGCAGCATGCACCTTCTCACCTTTTGATATTCCATACGATGCCGGCTGACCTTCAGCTTTGGAGAGCTAGAATCGGTTGCTTTAATAACTATAGGGGTAATCCCCCCTACAATAACATGACGCAGGCAGATGCCATCGGTCTTTCTTTTTTTGAATATGTTTGCCATTCTTTGGTCGTAGTTATCATTATTGCGAATCATTCAAAGCACACCTGTTCCATACGAACATCAGTTTACTCCCTCGGTATTATTAGCATGGTGGCAGTATTCGTCCCCGGTCTTCTTGCCACAGCGTTAGCTACACTTGAACCTAATATAATTCATCAAATTCTAAAACTTTCTAACGACAACGAACTTAATCCAGGACCTACTGGCCTTGACCTAAACATCCTGTTCTCCAATATAAACAGCCTGACTGCGGATGTTGGCAAACGATTCGAAGATTTGAAATTACGACTTCATACTGAAAACATTCATCTAGCGGCAATCAGCGAAACTGGGTCGAACCTTAGACTTGAAAATTTCAACATTGATCACTATCATAGGCTTGATGCCAACTTTTACTGTCCACGGGGACGTGGGAGTATCGTTTATGTCCATGAATCTCTTATAGCCAAACGTCGTCATGACCTTGAAGATGACAATTCCGAATGTATGTGGTAAGAAACCAAGTTCCATTCCATTTTACGATGATGGCAAATAGGTTGGAACTTCAAATCAAAAAGTGAAGTGAGTGAAGTCTGCCGAAATGTAATATTCTTCAAGATACAAAGTCCATACACATATAAAGTTTCATAATCCAAGTGAATTTCATGGAATTATTTCATAACTTGGGTGCTGCAGCCTTTTCTCTAAAACCGTGTGTACATTTTAGGCCCAATACACAGTCTACATTCATGACGCAGGTGTCGCGCCCAATGACGTCATAAACAACGCCGTGTCGTGGAAAGTTCGTAATGGACAAGCTCTATAAGAAGTATATGCGGACCAACAGTACTGAGAATTACCAAATGTTTAAAAACCAGGCGAAACACGTGAGTGAACTAGTCCTAGAGGCCAAAGCTCGTTACAGGAACAGCCTATGCGAATCACTAAGCTCATCAACATCAGGATCAAGGAACTATTGGAGCTTCATTAAGAAACTATTGGGCAATAAATTCAGCCCTAACATTCCTACCTTAGAACATAACAACAATCTTGCCATCTCTGATACTGATAAGGCTAACCTCTGCCTGAGTATATTTACCGAGAAATTCCATCACTCATTTGATGACACGATCATCCCTGCATGTCCCCTGAAGACTGCCTCTAAGTTTGACTCAATTGTGGTAAGCAGGGACGTCGTCCGTAAAATACATTTAGGGTTAGATATTTCCAAGGGGTGCGGTGTTGATGGGATTACGAACAAAATGCTTAAAATGATCGCTTCGAGCATCGACGGTCCACTTACTGCTCTTTTTCAATTATTGCTAGCAAATAACACCTACCCTGACTGTTGGAAACTCGGCAGTATTGTTCCCATCTTTAAAAATAAGGGCTCAAAAAACCATGTCGTTAACTACCGTCCGGTTACTTTACTCAGTTCACTTTCAAAGGTCTTTGAGCGCATTATCTATAACAATATTTCATCCTTTGTTTTTGGAAATAACTTATTATATGAATACCAGTCTGGTTTCATCAAGGGCCATGACACTACTAAACAGCTGCTCCATATCACGCATATGATTCTATCGAACCGCGATCTAAACTTAGAAACAAGAGGGGTATTCCTTGACATAGAGGGCGCTTTTGACGCCATACCACACCACTTGTTTTGATTCATAAATTGAAGTCATATGGTCTCGGGGACAATGTAATTAATATCATTTCATCTTATCTTACCAACAGGAAATTGAGGGTCAAGGTTAACAACTCAGTGTCGAACTGGTCTGACGCAGGGAAGATAAATAGTGGGGTGCCCCAGGGTTCCATCTTGGGACCCCTCTTTTTTCTTCTATACATAAACGACTTGGCTAATGTCGTCCAGCACTGTGAACTATATCGTTATGCTGATGATAGTGCTCTTTTCCTGCCAGCTAATTCCAATCTTCATGCAGACCTTTCTCAAAGGCTCCTCCAAAGTGACTTAGACCGTATGGCACAATGGTCAGCAACTTGGAAACTCAATTTTAAAGGTAGTAAAAGCAAAGAAATTCTCTTCAAATCACCTCAGAAAATCGTCCAACCTTTCCCTCCTTTATTTCTCAACAATGAGTCAATACCTAAGGGTCACTGTCATAAGCACCTCGGCGTTATTCTCGACAGCTCCCTGAACTTTCACGAGCACATAGAGTCGATTGTAGCGAAGTGCAATAACAAATTAAACCCGTTATCGTCACTCAAATCCATCGTACAATCCAAACACATTGAACTTATGTATATGTCGTATATCTTACCCCACCTTGAGTATGGTGCAGCTTTGTTCCAGTCTGCTAGTGCTGAATATTTAGCTAAGTTGGACAGGATACACTACAGGGGGGCTCGTTTTGTCAGCGGGTGCCTGCACGGCTCTAGCTCCGCCAAGGTTCCAAAAAGTTTGGGGTGGATGACCCTCGGTGAGCGTAGGGAAGAAAAACTTTTACTTTTAATATTCGATGCCGAGAATAATTATGTCCCTTCCTACATTTCACATTTGTATGCAACTTACAGAAACCCGGTACAGGATCCACGTCTTCGCCATCCAAGACCATACAGATTGCCCGCTAGAATGTCATATTCCCTTCGCCGTTCTGCTATACCTCACTCCATCAAACTGTGGGAGTCCTTCACCCACAATCAAAGAATCATTCTCTAGAAATTCATTCCGTTACAGGCTGAGAATGCATATCAGAGGTCCAAAATATTATCTATCCACAACAAAACTCAGTCTACCACGTGACCTAGAAACGACGCTCAATAGAGCCAGGTCAGATCTCCTGTTTCGCGGACACTACTTTTCTCATAACTTTGCCAACTTCCCTGACCCACTGTGCCAGTGCGGTTTCAGATTCCAGTCTACTACCCATGC
The DNA here is from genome assembly GCA_002633025.1 of Notospermus geniculatus. Taxonomy (NCBI): domain Eukaryota; kingdom Metazoa; phylum Nemertea; class Pilidiophora; order Heteronemertea; family Lineidae; genus Notospermus; species Notospermus geniculatus. The sequence goes on along the minus strand of NMRB01001073.1, from coordinate 25,732 downwards.
TATACTTGATTGCCCATTCCTGATTGACACTAGACGCATCCTTTTGAATGATCTTCAATCCATTCCTCAGCTCGATTTCAGAACCTTCAATGCTATGACTCGAACCGATCGCGTTAGTACCCTCCTTCATGGAAACCCACATCTTTCGTCAGTAATTAATAAGTCTATTATTTCGTCAACTGCCACCTTCCTTCATACTGCTACCAATATTTTGTCCTAGCCAACAACTAACTCTACTATGCTCTCCTTTTTCACCTACACCCTTACCATTAAATTTAGTTTGCTGCCATGCTTCCTTGCTTCCCTTATTCTATTATTTCCTTCTGCTTCCTTGTTTCCCCATTAGGTTGCTCTCTTATTAAACTTTAAACTGTATAAATTGTAGAACTACGTGTGCAAAATTATCATCTGTTCATTTTTTTCCCATTTGATGTCACCTTTTATATTTTGATATTGTAAATTTCTGCTTCCAATTTTGTTTCGCATTCTATAGTACTCAGTTCAATATTGTATTGTACACAGTTTCCAGTTCTATGTCTTATGCTTTAGTTCTACCTTGGAGGAATTTTCCTCCAAGGTTATACATTGTACACAATTTGCGTCTGATATTATCTCGCGTACAAACTGTCATTTCGCCTAAGGCGCGCTGAAGCTTCGCAATGAATCCGCTCCGTATCCTCGAATTAGGTGCAGAGGAAGCATGGGAAGAGGCAGAACGAAGACAGCCTATTGATTTGCGTGTTTTTACAGATCGGGTATCACGTGCGACAGCATCCCATGCCACTTGCTTCTTCTGATTGGCTGTAGCATCTGAACGTTTGTTTTCAATCACATCTTTCCGAATGTTTCAGCCTCAATTAGCCACATCCGCTAATTGGCTGCAAAATTGTCAGCTCGTTTTTTCGACATGTTGGGCTGTTAAGCGTACATGTAGTTCATACTCCGACGCAAAACCATCGGCGTCCGGCGCGCAATCAAAATCTATGGTGCCATGCATGACCGGGACCTTTGTTCTGACATGTTACGTACTTCATTACATGATCCTTCAGTGACTGGGGAATGCCCGCAGCAAGAAAACCGGTGATTAAGCGGGAAGTTAGACGCGGACAGATAAACGGCCGATCATCTCTTGTTGTGAATTGCGATCATCAAGGGTGTTTATCCACACGCGTACAAACCTGTTTTAACCAGCGTACAAAAGTTATCCGCGTCTAGGCTAATCGCGCGATGATCACCCTTTATGAATACGGCCCTTTGTGTTTTATATACATGTATACTAAATATACCCTTACTGTGACTCTCTTTTAGATGCAGTTCTGGAGTCGGCTATTCCGTATGCATTATTCAAAGAGACTAATAGTACGGATAATCGCCCTGGTTTTCTTCCTTAGCGTGCTAATATGGACAACAACGACACCAAAGATGACCATCGGAAAATCTCAGTCAGTAAAATATTTCAAAATTGGCTACGGGACATTGTATTACTATGCACGCTGGCGTGAGAACTACATCAAACACGATGCCTATGCACATTGCGAATATAATAACTGTATACCGACAAGGGACGAAGAAAATGCCGATGCACTTGTGTTCCATAACTGGGATATTAATACGCCGTTCACAGTTAGTAAAGTAGGACCAAACAGAGCTAAACAGATCTGGATTTACTATGGACTTGAGCCCGTCGCCAGGACGAATTGGTTCCCGGGAAAACTAAATGGACTTTTCAACTGGACTGTCACTTATAAATCAGCTTCGGATATTCAACTGAAATATCGGGTTTATGAGGAAATCCCTAAAAGGTTATTGCCAACAGCTTCAGTGTCAGGAGGTCGGATGACTCCTGTTAATAATAAAACTAGAACGGCTTTAATGGTCGCGAGTCACTGTCACACGTGGAGCAGACGAGCGGAATTAGTCAGTGAGCTCCGAAAGGAAATTGATGTTGATGTTTTCGGTAAATGCGGCAGACCTTGCCCTAACAATTGTGATTTTGCATTTTTTGAGCGGGAATACAAGTTTTATTTTGCATTTGAGAATTCGAAATGTCTGGAGTATATTACGGAGAAAGTTTGGAATGCCCTTGAAGCTGGCCTCGTACCAGTCGTTCTCGGTGGTTACAGCCGAAAGGACTTCGAACGACTCCTTCCACCAGATTCTTTCATCTACGCTGACGACTTCACGTCACCAAAACAACTGGCCGAATATCTTAAAAAGGTCGGATCGGACACGGTGCTGTACAACCATTTTGTAAAATGGAGACTAAAATTCCGAGTTTCAAAATCGCGAGAGAACACAGACCTGTGCTCAATATGTAGAGGACTAAATAATAAAACGCTGATGTCGAATGTGAAAATACAGCGACAGTTGGAAGAGTTTTGGAACCCAAAGCGGGATTGTCACGATATGCAAGAAAACATGAGCGGTACCAAATTTGCGGGTTTTAAGAACTATGTTCTTTATCTGCTGGGAGTGCTTTGAATCACGTACTGACAAAATCTTGGTTGATGTGTACAGTTTAGGGCCGACTGCACAGAGGGTTCGATAGTGCTACCGGGGCCTATCGCACTCCAAATTTTGCTGGGTTATTTTCGTGACCCAATTGCTGTGCTAACAAATTTGAGTTAATATTTGGGTCATTTCGGACACACTCGAACAATTTCTGACCCAATAACAAAGTCATAATATTGGGTAATTCTTGCTGGGCCATTTTTTAACCCAATTACTGGCGCAAGCAAAATGGTTGAAAAACTGGGTCGAAAATAACCAAGTGTTGGGGTTGGGTAAAAATGACCTAGTAGTATTGGGTTGAAATCTACCAATGAACCAGTTCTACCTGGCGAAATAAGAATTATGTTCTTATGTGCAAAATATTATAGCGAAATGCGTACTTACGAAAACAAGTACATAAGAATATTAATAAACTATGGTTTGGAATCTGAGACACAAATTTAAAGTTGTGGATGTTTTTCTTTCAGAATTGTGAAAACGATAATTGTTATAACATCACTTTTCTCTCTACCATGCAAAAGACCTTGGGCCTGTTTCATAAAGTGACTTTAAGCTAATGGTACCTTAACCAAATGAAAAGTGCATTGAGTTAATGGCGCCATTAGCTTAAAAAACAGGCCCCTTGTGATGTGCATTGGTATACCCCATTCACTCTACAATTTGCTGGGATTAATATGCAATCAACCAAATGCTGCATTTTCAACACAGTAACTGGGCCAGGAAAATGACCCCAAAATTAAGTCGCATAATACCATGCCCTACAGGACGGGGTTAAATGTTTCGGTCAGTATAATGACCTGGTATTTGGGTAGGGGTCATTTTCCTGGCCCAATTACTGTATTGAAAACGTTGATCCAATTAATTGGGTCAACTTTACCCAGCATTTTGTTGATTGCATACAAATCGTATTGTTGGGTCAAAATCAAGCCAATTTGGGTCAAATTTGACCCAGCAAATTTTAGAGTGCGGCAATAAGTTATAACGCATTTTCCCATCAACTAAACCGCCGATAGGCACCGGAAGCATTTTCGGACTTTCTGTGCGGTTGGCCCTGGTCCATAAAGAGTACCCACATTTAAATGTCAGTATCTCGCAAACTACTGGGGCAGTTTTTATAAACTAAATTGCACCTGAAGGAAAATGTGGTTGGCAACATTTAGCAATAAAGTTTTGAAGATCAGAAAATATCATGATTACGTTATTGATCAATGGGGTTCCTAGCTACGACAGAGGGCAGCACACCGAAACCTGGTCCTATACAATGGACGCCTTTTGTGCGGGAAATTGACCACGACCGGATGTCAGTTTCATTTAACCACTCGTGACACCTATTCAGGCTGTGAGCTAAAGTACCCATTAAGGTGGCGATGGTGAGTAGCCCGGGGTATTTTCCCGCTGAATATGGGAATGATTTGAATGAATTTACTCATCGCCCCAACCTATAACATCACTTTTCTCTCTACCATGCAAAAGACCTTGGGCCTGTTTCATAAAGTGACTTTAAGCTAATGGTACCTTAACCAAATGAAAAGCGCATTGAGTTAATGGCGCCATTAGCTTAAAAAACAGGCCCCTTGTGATGTGCATTCACTCTACAATTTGCTGGGATTAATATTCAATCAACCAAATGCTGCATTTTCAACACAGTAACTGGGCCAGGAAAATGACCCCAAAATTAAGTCGCATAATACCATGCCCTACAGGACGGGGTTAAATGTTTCGGTCAGTATAATGACCTGGTATTTGGGTAGGGGTCATTTTCCTGACCCAATTACTGTATTGAAAACGTTGATCCAATTAATTGGGTCAACTTTACCCAGCATTTTGTTGATTGCATACAAATCGTATTGTTGGGTCAAAATCAAGCCAATTTGGGTCAAATTTGCGGCAATAAGTTATAACGCATTTTCCCATCAACTAAACCACCGATAGGCACCGGAAGCATTTTCAGACTTTCTGTGCGGTTGGCCCTGGTCCATAAAGAGTATCCACATTTAAATGTCAGTATCTCGCAAACTACTGGGGCAATTTTTATAAACTAAATTGCACCTGAAGGAAAATGTGGTTTGCAACATTTAGCAATAAAGTTTTGAAGATCAGAAAATATCATGATTACGTTATTGATCAATGGGGTTCCTAGCTACGACAGAGGGCAGCACACCGAAACCTGGTCCTATACAATGGACGCCTTTTTTGCGGGAAATTGACCACGACCGGATGTCAGTTTCATTTAACCACTCTGACACCTATTCAGCTGTGAGCTAAAGTACCCATTAAGGTGGCGATGGTGAGTAGCCCGGGGTATTTTCCCGCTGAATATGGGAATGATTTGAATGAATTTACTCATGGCCTCAACCGCAGTCGGTCACAATCATAGCCTGTTTCAATATTTGGCAAGTAGTTCTTAGGCCTGTTAGGCCCGGGATGGTATTGCGCAATACTTTTTTTCGGACATGCCTGATTGACACGTTGTCCCTTGAATGAACAATGCTCAAGTAGGCCTAGGCTAGACCTTCCACACGCCAATCCATTCGAACCTAAAACCTTTCGAGGCCTTTCCATTAGGCCACGCCGCTCCCTGACAATAGCTCTGTCGATGATTTTTGAACAGACTTTATCCGAACGTGACCAACTCCACATGCGTTCTTCATTACCGTTACAAAGGGCTCGCGGGGAAAGTTGCGGACTTTCTCACAAATTTTCACGAGCGATCTCTTTTTTGTGCGTGGATCGATGGTCAATCTGATTTAGAATATGATCTGGAAAAAAACTTCTTCTAAGGCCGTTCCAGCCCCGATTTTTGAATTGCAGAGGAAAACAGCAAAAATTATTCAATTTTCTGTTTTGACATTTTTCAGGCCACTAATTATTAAGCAATTGCTAATTAGTTATTTCAATTTTGAAAAATCGGGCCTGGAACGACCATAATACTCGCCATGCCGCATCCATCACTACCTAAAATCCGGTCATTTGGAGCCGGCTGTTCCCGTTATCGCCTCTGAAAACCTCATCTGGGACTTGGATTGTTCATGAATAAAGTTACATAATCAGTTAATTATTGTGCAGTTTTTCAATTCGGAGATCTGAAACAATACATAAACTCACAAATGTCATTGGCAAACTAATCTACGATCATAACCCATTCAGCCGTGGTGATAGAAGAGAAATTTCCACAGCGATCCAGTTCGGGCGAATTCCTCGCCCATGACGTAACGTCAGAGTTCACCACAGCGTCCCAGTGGCGCTGTAAAACGCCGTGACGTTGTAGGCTGCATGCCGTGATTTCGGGGTATCGACTTTTGACCCTTCATCTATTTTAAGCATCGTTTAGTGTATGAGCCAAGATACAGAAAAGCACAAAATTGACACACAAAATGATAATAAGCAAGAAGTCAATCTCCAGAATTCACGAATTTTCGACCCCAACCGGGGTCTTTTTCAAGTGGAACTTTACAATCTGAAACTCTAGAAAAGACTGAGCTGAAACCCGAATGTGGAACTAACCTGTGTAGACAGGATGAGTGAGCAATTAAGGAAAGAATAGTGTCCAAGCACCAACGGATGGTTGCTGGACCTAATTAAGAGAGTGGATGTAATTAAGGAAAGAAAAGTGTCCAAGCCCCACGGATGGTTGCTGGACCTAATTAAGAGAGTGGATGTAATTAAGGGGAAACTGATTTAGCTGAAAGACAAAGGGTTTAATAAATATGACATATGTAATACATAACAAGCACAAAGCGAAAAGATGCACAAAGGTCAACACAAAGTAAGAGAATATAAAGGAAGTCTACCTCCAGATTTGTAGGAAAAAAACTGAATGGATAATGCAAATCACTGAGCAATGAGAAGAATAGGGCGAGGAGGAATAGAGCAAAGGGGGGGGGGGAACAAGGCCTAGACCAGAAGGGGGCAACGTGCCCTCCACAACTGGAAAACCTAAAACGAAATAGGCCTACCAGGGGGAGAGAGTGAGAAAAACACGAATGCCAAACTGCCCTAAAAATAAAGATGGTGAAAGGGATATGGGGTCTCAGAACCTCAGCATCCTGAGGGGGTGATGGTTTTAAGGGTCCACATCCATTTCAACTCTGTTGTAAGGAGGGTCGTCTCATCTGCACATGTCTCGAGGATGGTAAACATCAGGTCCTTGACAGGGCTTACTGGAATTTGCGCAAAATCAAAATGCGCACTGGGAAAATGCGCAAAGGGGAGATATCATTATTCAAAAACACACCATTAAAAGAATTGACTTCCGTTCGAATCTCGCCAATCACGTTCAGGTTCCATGGACCAGAGACATGATCATCGTTCTTGAAGGCCGTATGCATATGGTTACGCGTTACTTTTGGTAAGGCCCGCTGTACACGATCAAATTTTTCATCCAGTTTTCTGAATATGCTCAATAAAGGCCTACATGCGGGTTTACATGTATACATTAGGGAGTTTTCCCAAAGCCCCCGAAACGCCAACGCGAACGCCAAACCCATTGATCGATGCCACGAAGAGAGCACCGACAAAAGGATAGACGTTCGCGTTGGCGTTTCGGGGGCGTTGCGAAAACTCCCTAATGAAGCAGCCCCAGTACACCCCGAATGTGAATTTCCCAAAAAATTGTATGAAAAATTTAATCGTGCGTAGCGGCCTTTAGTTACATCTCACGCACTCTCGGGGAACCCCTTTAAACCCCCAAATCAGGCCCGGTGTAGTAGAATGTCATGTACCCCGATATGAGATGTCCCCCAACAAAAGATTCTGACGGAATAAGCGGCAGATACAATAGGCCGGACACTAACAGACAGGAATCTGTCACGATATGTCCCCTGAACAAAAGAAGCGGACATCTGGTATCGGGAACATTAGATTTCATTACACCTGGGGCCTGATTCACAAAGCACACTTAGTGGTAAGTGTACTTAAACTCACTCTAAGCATACACGTAGCCGTTTGCGTGTTATTCACGAAGGACTCTTAAGATTACGTGAAGGCCTAAGATGTCTTAAAATCTACGTGTACTCAGGAGGTTCATGTAGTGCTTTCTTACTGCAGAGGATAAGAAAATTTGTTCCATCTACCTTTGGCGAATGGCACTTTAGGCCACATAAAAAAGGAAAGCTGGTGATCGTCCCCCCCCTGACCCGCGAAAACGGGCCCGACCCCATTAAAAAAAGTTTTTTTCAAAAAAAAATTTTTTTTGAAAAATTTTTGTAATTTTTTTTGATCAAAAATAACTTTTTTTTTTCTATTTTTCCCCCCAAAACGTTCAAATTGCCTTTTTACATAATTATATTTTGACCATTGACATCACTTGTTGTTCAGTTCATATCGCACCTGGGATAGAAAGGACACGATTTCAAGGCATTTGGTTGTTACCATTGACTCATTCTTCATGCCAAGTCACTGTAAAAAAAAAGGCTGAGGATATGTACACAGCATGCTGTGTATGCAACTGAAAAACTATGGTTGGGTACACAGCATGCTGTGACAGCAAGCCAACATATATTCTTGCGTACACAGCAGGTATATTAATATTCATTAGGTGCATAATAATAGCTCCGCCTCGGCCCTCTGCTATATGTACCGAGGATGTGTACGTTTTTGCGTACACAGTACAGCATGATGTGTATACAGCAGAAAATACAGTTGCTTACACAGCATGTCCTCGTTTTTCTTGTTTTGGGAGGACACAGAGGCTAAAATCTGGGCATCAGGACAGTCCCCGCATGACCGGTGCTGCGGCTGGTGTGTTGCCCGCCATGTATGCACTGCCATTTCACAAAGGCGTAGATCCACTTCAGGTCCCTTGGCAATTTAATAGGTTTTTAAGTATTTTCAACTGGGCCTCCACGGTTCTGGAATGGCGGACTGAGAATACTACACTCTTAAGCCTTAATAGACAACTGAAGGGCCTCAAAAGAACCGAATTTTGCACCCACTTTCAGCGGAATCGGCGGGGACTCGCTGGCGGCGGCCATTTTTTCTTCTGTGGGTGTGGCCGGGGCCATTGTTGTATTAATTAATGACGTGAAGGAGGTACATTATGTTAATTTATTTGGTCATGCTGTGGAAGCAATAAAAACCACGTGTTCCGTGCACATCAGATCTGCTGTGTACATATCCACTTCGAAAAAAAAATTGTAAAAAACCCTCCCCCTACCCACCTCCTCCCCGAGAAAGGACGATCACCATTTTTTATGTGGCCTTAGTTGAACTTGGAAATTGATCAAACCGCAGACAAAGTTACACCACTTGTGACAAGTTGACCAGCTGAGTTTGTACCACGCAAAGGAATTATAGGCCCGTTTAGACGACAAGCCACCAAACCACATTCAGATTCGATCCGATTGGATCTGATCGACCCGCATGGGGTCTCATTTGCGTTTAGACGAGGTTTGAATGTGGTCGTATGTAGTCCAATGCGATCCAATGTGGATTCGGGACCATTTTAAATCCACATTGAACTGCATTGTTGGGTAGCGTTTACACGCAAGAGTTTTGAACCACAATCGGATTCGATCGGATCGCATGTGGATTTTTGCCTGTCGTCTAAACGGCCCTAGTACTGCCAGCGAACGGGCGACGTGATTAAATTGCGACGGAAACTGATTGCTCTCAGTTTGTATGCAGCAGGCCAAGGATTCCAGAGTGTTTTTAAATGTTTTCGCGGCAAAAATTTCTTCCCTTCGCTCGCATGTGTGTCCACCACACTCTGAGTTTTGCGCTTTGCCCTTTTCCGTTTCCCATGTGAGTGCGTGGTAGAAAAAGTAATTTTATTGTTGGTACCACAGACAGAAAAACATAGCAAACGGACAAGCGCAAGCGCAAAACAGAGAAGTGAATCTATTCTTCGTCCGTCTTATCGTAAGCTTACGTACACTTTGGGTTAGAGTGATCTAAGAGTGATCTAAGAATGTTTCGTGAATACAACTTACCAGTGTCTAATCTTAAACGTAAACGTTCACTTAGAGCGTGCTAAGATAGCGAACTTACGTGTGCTTTGTGAATCAGGCCCCTGATCTAGAGGGGGCACATGGGGCACGTGCCCTTCCCCCTATTTTTTGAGGGGCAATGATTTTTTACTGCATTTTTTGGAAATCGTCTAGTATTTTACGTCTAAGATCCTGGGAAATCGCATCTCAGAGCTTTGATTTTGGTGCGCGCCAACTGAGGGCTTCGCCCTCTATTTCTAAACCCTGGATCCCGCCCTGTTGTTGGGACGACAGTCCTTCCTATCTGCTTTTGTTTTGGTATGGGATTTTTCATAGGCCTATTATTGTTCATTCATTCACACGCACACAAGTACTGACGTAGGCCTAACCAATATACGGCTCACTGGGTTGTCACGAGTTAATATCGATCCACATATCAGAGTGCGTCTCAAAATAATGCATGCACCCTTCTGGGAATCCCAAAACTCGAAGCCAGGCTACCCACACAACGCTATCGGACGCACAAGAAAGCCTGGATCGAGGTCAATTCTGTTGCGCATTTTCCCATCGCGCATTTTGATTTTGCGCAAATTCCAGTAAGCCCCTTGACAGAATGTCCTGGCAACTTGAAGTGGGCATAGAGTATCGAGCAGTCACGATCATCTTCTTTCCCTAATCTGATGTTGGACTTGTGGTTGTTCATCCTTTTACGGAAACATGTTGTCTGTCCGACGTACTGATTGATGGTGGTGCATCTGGTACATGTGATGCAGTAGACCACATTTCTGCTGTCACAATCACTGGGACCCCTCAGGCGGAGTAGATGGGACCTTCCCGTGGAGGAACTAGTGATGTGGGACTGGGAGGGCAAGGCGATGCAAAGTTGACATTTCCGACCTCTCTTTGGTCCTTTCCCTGAGCAAGGGTCACAGGTGGGCTTGGCACGTTGGATCTCCTGTGTGGGGACCTTGGCCCTTATCAGCACATCACGAAGGTTTTTGGGTCTCCGGAATGCAATAAGGGGTGGCTCAGGGCAGCATTCCTTCATTGATGGGTTCAAATGAAGAATAGGAAGGAAACGGCGTGTGATTGCAGTAATGTCTGGCAGTCCAGGGTGA
>NMRB01001072.1:197290-212527 GCA_002633025.1 Notospermus geniculatus | reverse complement strand
AAAAATGACCATTACATTTTCACTGTTTCCTGAGCTTTACATCTCATGTCCTCTCTCTTCTTTTCGCTGTCTTGATAGAGTCGTTGCGTGTTCTTCAACTCGTCGTTATAACGTTCAACGTCACGTGTGACATCCCGGAGTTGACGCAACGCATCCTCTAATTGGGACATCGAAGAATCTCGCTGCCTTTCACTTTGTTCCTGTCTCACTTTGACCTCCTGGAGTTCCGTCATCAACTTGAGAGTTTGTTTTTCTTTATTTTCTACATCCTTTTTTAAAACCTGGGAACAAAAAAAATTATATCGGATAAGTACATATAAGTTAAAAGCAGTTATGAATTCAACATTTTGCGGCAACACTAGATGATACAAGGTATTGTACGTACACAGGTACCTCTGAGAGTCATCAGTAGGGTTATTAGGGCAGGGATGTGCTCACGCTGGGCCGGCCGTGCACCTGGCACTCTCCCTCCCCGCAACACTAACCAAAACAAAAAGAAATAGTGCCCACAGGGCAATATCTTTCGGATGTCTCCCTTTAAAGCCCCTCTGTATTGAAAGCAGTGGTGGATTTAGGGGTGCAGTGGGCGGGCCTGCTCTGACGGCTGAGTGATGTTTTTGTGTGCCTCAGATGCCTGGAAAATGCATATTTTGTATCTCATTTTTAAAAATTTCTGGGGGGCCTTTTTTCTGGAAATTCTGGATCCACCCCTGCAAAGTGTGGGGTAGAATGCAGGTAGACGTCCCATAGTCTTGTGAAGGTCCCCAAAATGCTTGCCTGATAAGTACTTCAAAGAATCAAAACCAATCAGTTTTCAGCACACATTGAAAGAAAGTGCAGGCAGAGCTCTGTCTAATGTATTCAGATAGCATAGTATTTTACACTAAGGCCACTGCAATTTTTTTACCTGTTTAGTGGGCGGGACATTGTATTTGCCATTTGTGGAATAAAAATAGAAACAGATTTTTCATGTTTTTTCTATTTTCAAATTCCATTCCGAAATGCCGGAGGCAGAGTGGAGTCCAGAAAAAAATAAATCAATATCAGACAAACCTAGGCCACACTTTATTTTACTGGTTGGTTTACGGATTTTTTCCCTGGAAACCCCTGACAGGAGGGCGGAAAATAAAAAATAAAAATAATTGTAATTATTTGATTATTTTTATTAGACTTGTCAAAACATGTAACAGGCAGCTATAAAAATTTAAAAAATGTACTTATGGGGCACTTTATGACACTCAATGTATGGGAACGGGAATGACAACCGCTGTGAATTATTTTCATCAGTGGCTAGGGTCGTCCAGCATGCCGGCGGCAAAAAATAAAACGTTTTTTCTTCTTATTTTTAATTTTTATTGATTGGATGATCAGTTTGTGGCAAAAAATAATGCAATTTTTGAATTATTTTTATTTTCCAAAATCGGAAAAAACAAGTGTGGCAGATCCATAAACCAATGAATAAAATAAGTGTCGCCTTATGTTAAAACATCATTAATCTTTGAATATTTCATGCCTGTTGGTTTGATTTTATTTTTATTTTTCCCTCCTACAATTTATTGCCATTAAAACATGCTCTGAAGGCCAAAAAATGTATCTTGGCCAACTTTTATTTTTATATTTTATTCCTCCCACCTACAACTGATTTTTGAAGGTTTCGCCCACTAAACACAATTAATAATTGCAGGGACCTAAACTAACAACGGCAAACGTAAGCACTTTCTGAACTGAATACAGCGTGGCTTGAAAGCAGTATAGGCCTACATGTATGTTGCAATCCTATACTCCTCATTCAGTGAGCACAACCAATATTTCCCTGGTTTTATTGATCAGATTTCCAATCTGGTTTCGATCCTCTCGGAGAACTGAAGTTTCACTGAATCTGACAAAATGCACTCTCGACAGACATGGCTGACATTTTAGCAGGAATTTACCTAACAGAGCTGTGACAAGACAACAGTCTGGGGTGATTAATTTCTAGGCCGAGGGAGACTTTAAAAGGTGAGTCATGAAAATAATCCCAATTAGCCTTCTCTGAGACAGATTTGGATCAATTCTGGAAATTTTACAGCTGAAATCACTTCCTGAATGCGAGAATGGTTGGAAGTGGGTCTGCAGCCATTGGAAAGTAAAGTACAGTGTACTGTACATGTACAACAGTACACAAGGCCTACGTACGCCATCTTGTCACCTTTGACTATTGTAATATTACATTATGAAGTGGGCACAGAATAGTGTTGCAACTCCATGGATGGACCAAGACCAATGACTCATGTTACTGCTCTATGGGTACACCGGGACCAAAGACTCATGTTGCTGCTCTATCAGTACACCGGACCAATGACTCATGTTTTTGTTACTGCTCTATGGGAAGTCACCAGGACCAATGACTCATGTTGCTGCTCTATCAGGTAGATCGGGAACCATAACCCAATTTACTGCCCTATGGGTAGACCAGGACCAATTGATTCCTGTTAGTCCTGTAGGTAAAACTCAGACCACTGACTCATGGGTGGACCTGACCACGACCAATGACTCATGTTGCTGCTCTATGGGTAGACCAGGACCAATGACTCATGTTACTGCTCTATAGGTGAACCTTAGACCATTGACTCATGTTGCTACTCCATGGGTGGACCAAGACCAATGACTCAGTTACAGCTCTATGGGTAAACCTGTTCCAATGACACATGTTACTGCTCTATGGAACGAGAAATAACTCCTGCTACTGCCCTATTGAAAGAACAGTTAATACTCCAGTGAGAAGGACCAAGACAAATGACTCATGTTAGTGGTCTATATGGTTATGACCAATGACTCTTGTTCAGCTCTATGGGTACACCTGAACCAATGACTCACGTTACTGCTCTATGGTTCACCATGACCAAGTTTCAGACAGGACAAATAACGCATTTGTCCTAAAGCCTGCCGTACACGGAAGCTACATGTATCTGCTGAGCAAAAAGTCATTCGAGACCGTTTGCTCAGCAGATAGCTCACCGAAAAATACGCCTACACGGGAGCTTTCTGCCTCGCAAGGCAAAAAACTCACCGAAATTACGCGCACACGCGAGCTATCTGCTGAGCAAACGGTCTCGAATAACTTTTTGCTCAGCAGATAGCTCCCGCGTGCGGCAGGCTTTAGTACAATGTTATGGTAAAATGTTTATCACCTTTTTCGGTTGCAGGTTCACAAAAGACAAAAGATGACATCACAGACACTAGACAACAAATCAACATGTGTGATGTGTTTTGAGTCCCGCACCTTGAAGGTGGTTGGCAGATGTATGCACACCTTCTGTGCTGAGTGCTTGTCCAGTGTCCTAGAAGGAAAGGAAGAAGTGTTTCAGTGTCCAACGTGTCTCTCTGACTGTCCACGACCATGGAATGGTGTAGAAGGCCTCGTAGACCTCGCTATGGTGACTGTTGTGAACTGGCAGAATTAGAAGTAGGAACCGTTGCTGTCGCTGAGGAAGACAATAGGCGTGGAGAGGAGCAAATCATTTGTGAGGTATGCGACCACAATATCAAACAGAAAGTCAAAGCAGTTAGTATCTGCCCTGAGTGTGACCACCTTAAAATCTGCCAAGCTTGTTCAGAGAAACACAAGAAGTCTAAAGCAACACGACATCATATTTTGACACCAATTTTTAGCAAAACACAAAAAAACTCAAAATGTGATTTGCACAATAAAAACTTGACTAACTTCTGTCAAACCTGTAAAAGCTCCATTTGTAGTATCTGTGTTAGTACTAATCATGAGGATCATGATGTTGAAAGAATTGGTGACATAATAAGAAGAGAGGTTGAGAAAACAAACCTCACACTGGATGAGATGGAAGGAAAATTCAAGATGCTCCAAAATCTGCAGCAAGAGTTGGTCCTGTTGAATGCCATGGCACCACAGGTTGATAAACAGGATACACTCTTCAAACAAATTGAAGATCGAGCACAGGAGGTCATTGATGAGGCCATCAGATGGAAGGAAGACATGAAACAACAAGTAAGGGTGAAACACCAGATCATCCGAGACATTCATGACGATTTGGGAAAGGTGTCCGAGATGGTGAAAAAGTTCTGGACCCAAATAAACCAAGGAAGAGAGTTACTCTCCAAGACTGAGCATCAGTTGATGTACCTTGAGAAGCTGTTTGCATTGAAGAGGGAATTGGAACAAACTGAAGAGATGGGAAATGGATTAGAAAGAACGAAGTATCATCGTGACAGAGTCTACACAAATTATGTGATGAAGACAACAAATTTCAAGTGAACAGAATACCAGTAAGTCCGGGAGAAATTGTGAAAAGTGAGAGGTGTTTCGACTTTAAGAGTTCGTACGGGAGAAAACCATGCAAAATCTGCAACAAGAGGCCCATGGGCCTGGCGCTCAGCTGACAGTTGACTTGAGGTGTAGTTGTAGGTGAAGCATGCTAAAGGAGAGGTGGAACTGTAAACTGACTGGGTCCAATGGATTTTCAGGCCTCTCAATTACACACTTCGGGATACCCCCTTTCTTTTCCTGAATTTGGGCTTTTTACATCGCTGCGCTAATTTTCCTCTAATTTGGGCTTTTTCAGAAGTGGAGTAGCCTGGCTAGGCATATGTATTAATAAACTACGTAATAATAAGTAAACAAAACTTTTTTTTCTTCACTTTCTTATTTCAAAACAATTTATCAATATCCCATGATTGTTATTGATTCACCCTGCAGAACAATATTCCACATGATTATTGCTAACACCCTCTACAGCTATTGACATATACACTGCAGAAAAATCTTCAAAAAATGTACTGATACACTCTGTACAAAGTAGTAGTGTCGCCATCTAGTGCTAACTTGATGACTCATGCACTCACTGTGCTGCATACATTAGTGGCACATGTCCAGTTTTCCCGCAAAAGATCGTCGATGACCAATGCGGGGATGAAGAGAGATCAGTTATTTAAAGCGAATCGAAAGCGGATTTTGTTTACATTTGGATGGTGTTTGTAAACAGAAAATTCAGCCAATCAGAATGCACGAAAATTTCTTTTGTTGAGATTCTGGAGAAGTTTGTTTACATTTTTCCTGAAAATTCGTCCCCTTTCAAATTCTATTTCTAAATCAAATTTTTTCGCTTTCGATTCGCTTTAAGTAAATATCTCCTTACTGTAAGAAATGTAGCCAACAAATTTGATATGACTGGAAAGTACATTCTTTCTGCATGACAGCCAAATAGATTATACAGGAATTCAGNCCAAAGTGCATGGTGACCCCTCTATGTGGACCAGAAGATTCAAAATCTAGGTATTCGCGTGGTCCATGGTTACACCAAACACATGGAAAAGGTAGATTTCACACCATAGGCTTTTTGTTGGTCCCAGGAATAAACAAACAATTAACACCTTTGGTGTAAGCTAGACAAAAACTCAGTGAAGCTAATCAACATTGAATGACTCACTCACATCGAAGGGGTAATTAAACATCAACATGGGATCCATCTGTGGTGAAAGTGGTAGTGTCACGGTAGGACTCCCAATATTTCGAAAATGCCAACCCCCTTTATGTGGACCACCCCTCTATGTGGACCAGTTTGACCCGGTCCCACACGTGGTCCACTTAGAGGGGTTTCACTGTAGTTTGCCGACCATATTTGTAAACAAACCAGCTTGTTTACAACTTCGGCGTCTAACTCCTTTAAGTAAATATCTCCTTACTGTAAGAATGTAGCCAACAAATTTGATATGACTGGAAAGTACATTCTTTCTGCATGACAGCCAAATAGATTATACAGGAATTCAGTCAGGGGTTTAGGACAAATGGACTTGGAAATATAACAAGCTCTGTCAGATTAAAATGTTGAAGTTGGTCACTTGCAGCATTTCACGATCTTCAGCTGGCGCTGTGAGNGGTCCATCGATTTGGTTGCTTCTAAAATAGAAACTATTTCTGCCGGAACGACCGAACCGAAGCACAGCCATACGTGTAATCCGCCGCAAAAAGTGCCACACAAAATAATCAACAAATGTTTAAAAGTCATGGTGTGTTTGGTGTTTTGGTACACTTCTAAACTTGACAGTATGATTATGATTTTATTAGGGTGGAAAACTAGCTGTAGATCAGTTTTTATTCATTCTGCTCATTCCCAGCAGACGTGATGAGGGCGTTTGAAGCCAGTGGTACAAGTGGAGCAAACCGAAAACGCGGAATGTCGTACCACTGGGCTAGCGAGTTTGGTTTCTTTGCGTAAGTTGCCGAAAATTTCATCGAAATCGGTTCAGTTTTGACCGAGTTATCGACCGAAAGGTAACCTGTGTTTTCGAAAGTAGGCCCTCTCGGCTTCAAAGTTCGTACACTTTCTTGGAATAGTATTTGGAAAGATCTACTAGGTCGTTCAGGTTGTTTTATTAACATAGAAGAATGTACATGCGAAGCGTGGTTTTATGTACGCATGTCTGAGGGGTTGAAAATCACCCCGAAACACAACGACATTTTCTAGAAATCTCCCTCGCTTTATCCATTGTCTAACCTGGTTCCATGGGCTCCGACGGTGGCTCTGACTGACAGTCAGCGCCACATCGGACGCCCAAAGAACCAGGTAATCGATCGTCTTCGAGATCCGAACAGCTGGAGAGACCTGGATATAGCGCAATTCGGTATACGTCGACAATCTCCGGCTGTTATCGGCAGTTCGGCACGACAAGCATGACTGCGAGAATCGTTACCTACTGCTGTTCAAACTGGGTACAAAAAGTTGGAATACCATGCCGAAGTGTGAAATTAATATAGATTGGCGATTGATAGTTTCGTCATCCATTCTGTTTTGCTGGTTTTATGCAGGCAAGTATTTATGTACATGTAGTTACATGTATGACGATGTTTTAACAACCTTTTCCGCGTTGGCTTGCCATAGAACTCGGACTTCAATCTTCAATCTTAAACTCCCAGTCGGAGTTAGTTCAAGCTTAAAGATTGAAGTTCTGGTTCAAGCTTGAAGATTGAATGAGCCTTTTGGGCTTTCGTAGAATTCAACCCGTTTTCATCTTCATAGCGGATTGAATTTAAACATCTTTTGTGGACTACGTATTTTAATTATGTATATCCAATTCGAATCTCTTGCACCTCTCCATAATCAAACACACTGACAAACGACTAAGACGAGTCACAGGAGTCCAATTAACGGTTTGACGTGTTCTCTTCTTATTAAATTCGGGGAATAGGCCACCTGAACCTAACAGTAAATGTTTACAAATGTAAAATCTAATTGCTAACGCCAGGCTGTAGCTGTAAACACACCGTTCAATGGGAACAAATAGTTTTAATGAAGTATTACTAGTCATAACATTGTTATGACCAGGAGACATTAGTGGTTGGACGATCGGTTGGCCCGAAGGGGTGGAGAAGTGTCCATTTCAGCTACATGTAACGAGGTAAGGACCACGGTATGCGATCTCTTACCGATTTCTTGACTGCCTACGTAGAGAGAGCCACCTAGCGTCAGCAATTGGAACTAAAAAAACATCACAAAGGATAGGGATCCACGCTCTTGCCTGTGAAACAAAACAAAGCAAACAAAATGTACGTACACATGTACATCGGGTCCATTCGCCGACAACGTAGTTAGTCCATGGGGTGGGAGAGTGGCGCGCACGGCGATGGCAGCTCTGGCTGTCGAGAAAAAGTCACATTACTGGGCTCCTTCTCTCCTCTAATTGGTTACAGCGCCGCATAACGTGTGCTACAAGAGTATCCAGGCGCGGATCCAGGATTTTTGGCAGAGGGGGGTCAGGGCCGCCGAGAGCGGTCGTTGTAGGCGGGCGCTGAAGATACCTGCGCCAACGGGGGGTGTGGGGGTCCTCCCCCAGGAAATTTTGAAATCTAGAAGGCCGTAGATGCGATTTCCTGGCATCTCAGTATCAAAACAGAAGCTTTACTAAATTAGTCTTGCGTTTTTTTTGCTTATTGTCACAAACTAGTATTGAAAAAAAAACAATTGGTGGTGGCGAGCAGGGGGGGGGGACACGACCCCCAAAACCCCCCTCTGGATCCGCGCCTGGTATCTGTGGAAGCCTTCCAAACCGTGCTTAGTTTTTAACTGCATGGCTACGAACTAGCAGTAGGCCTACTTAGTAAGGCGCCAATTTTGGATCGGCTATGATCATGTTTTTTTGCGGAGTGGCTTCCCGCGCATGGAAACGCTCCAATGGAAAGCCACTCTAAGGCTGCTTTTCCACGAGACGTTTGCGGGCGCGGAATAGGAAAAATTCGAACCAACGTATTTCCCTTTAGCAGTTTCACCCGCACCCGCTTCCGCCACCGAAACCGCGTCCGCAAACGTCTCGTGGGCTGCTTTTCCACGAGACGTTTGCGGATATTCACGTCAGTACATATCACCGACAATAGGTGGCAGCACCGCAGGCGTCCGTGGATAGAGAACCAGTGTGTGAGTGTTTACAACTTCGGCGTCTAACTCCTTTAAAGCTGCTTTTCCACGAGGCGTTTGCTGGCGCGGAAGAGGAGGGGCGCGGGGTGGAAAAATCGATCCAACGTAGTTTCCTTTAGCTGTTTCACTCGCACCCGCGCCCGCCTCCCATTCCAAACCTACGTTCAAGCTGCTTTTCCATGAGGCGTCTGCGGGCGCGGGTGGAAAAAAATCGATCCAAGTTGAGCGTAAAAATGGTTGCATACAAGTCGGAGAGTATATCTGGTCTGTCAGCTTTAAATCAGTTACATTCACCAAGGATGGCAAGAAACGCAATGATGTTCTTCATCGTCTTCAGTTTCTGTGCTCAACAATTCGTCCCACGAAAATTTGGAAAATGCTGCTGCTCGGACAATATTTTGCTTGTCAGTGACATGCTGTTGTTAGACTGCTTTTGCACTAAGTACCGACATCTGCAGTTGAACAGCTGGACTTGTGGAAGACAAAAAAGACAACAAAACACAAAGGGCTTGACGCAGATTCATCTACATTTTTATCGAAACTTATGGTATCAAGTTAATTATACTATGCAAATTGTCCACTGATTAATACGGGTCCATGAAATTACACGTGTAGCACGTGTTGCCTTGTTCAAACACGAAATGTCCACAACACTCACACTTCAGCCGATTCCCATGCATATACTTACTCAACAAGTATGCCTATATTCAAAAGGAACGTCACTGGAAACTCAACTAGAAAGTGCCTGAGTATATAGGAAGACCCAGGTTGGGGTCGAAAATTTGCGAGATTCGGAAACGACCTTTCGTTTTATATCATTTTGTGTGTCGTTCTTTGTGGTTCTTGTTGGATACTCCCAATTACACAGATTCTCATGCCTCACGGTTTCACCAGGCATGCCAGGAGCTGTTCGGATACCGCGCGAAATTAACACATCGAGGACATCTGGTGCATCGAACGGCAATCAGAAACGTGTCGTCAAGAAATGATTCAGAAACCGAGTTGTTTGTTCTGGGAGCGACAAGAAACATAGGCATTGTGGTGCGTGTATCCATTGATCGAGGCTTATGTTGCTCCCCGTTGGATTGAACACATGTCCAGCAGTCTACTTAAAGACTGATAAGTAGGATCACCATGTCACTCGTAAATTGTTTACAGCGAATGCCCGCTGTACACGATCAAATTTTTCATCCAATTTTCTGAATATGCTCAATAAAGGCCTAGGCCTACATGCGGGTTTATACATTGAAGCCCCAATAGGCCCGGGATCTGAATTTCCAACAAATTGGATGAAAAATTTGATCGTGTACAGCGGGCATAAGGTTACACCTGTTGATAATAACCGTAATATTGCTGTCATACAGCCACTAACTGAAAAACTTCCACGGGATAGTCATTGGACAGTTACTATCTGACAGAAAACTTTCGACAGAAAACTGTTATGTGGAGCCGCGCTTTTATGTCAGTGGTGCGACCCGACGTGGAGAAACAGTTGGAAAAAGAAAATAGACAAAAGAAAACAAAATCGTTCGGAGCTCCATTTTTACCTTATGTATTCACAATGACATTTGATGTGCATATACAGTGATGATCAAATCGTGCTATGTCTGCTTTTTACAGAACGCACCCCATTGATATTGGGCCATCCGCGTGTTCCTCACAAGTACACTGTGCTCCATTCGACTTCATGATGTAGTGACACTTGTTGCTGTTCGGTGAAACTGTGCAATCCACTGGAAAAAGGAAGACAGTTACATACGTTTTAAAAGAAGCGTACTTAGCAAAGCATAGCGAGGTTTCGCACATCTGACGAAACACGAAGTACGAAATACGAACTTCGCAATTTCTGTTGATAAGGTATTGTTTTGTCTGCATAAAGGTGTCACTTTTTTACCCGTATGTGGTGGCTGCATGCGTTGCTTGAGAAAACTGAATTATCAGCAAGGTTGAAACACAAAAGCGAAGAACAATAGGAGCTGTCAGCGAGTTGACCACTAGGTGTCACTAGCGCCCAATTCAATGCATCTAGCGGACCCAGTCATTATCGATCGAGCAGCGATCATAATAGAATTTCCTGTACATTTGGCCCGCTAAGACTGTGCTGCCATCTGTTAGCAATATGCGCGGCTGACTGCTCCTATTATGTATTTCTTCGTTTTTCTCTAATAGCGTGGTATCGCAAATCTGACGAAGCACGAAGTACGAAATACGAAATTCAATTTCCAGGGCCTAATGTATTACTGGAGATGTTTGCCACTACAAACGTCCCTGCTGCCGGTGCGTCTTTAGGCATATCATGTAAGACCGAGGGAGTTATAGTGCATCTTGATTTTTTAAATTTCCACTTCGTATCAGAGATCTACGAAGTCGATACGAAAGACAAATTTCAAAGTTTAAACACCGTAACTCTGTTGGTCTAACGCCATGCATTAAAAGACGATCTTGCAGCAGGACATATTATTGTGGTTCCAACCATGTCCTGAAATAGGACGGGTCATGGAAGTAAAGTCCAATTTCGTATTTCGTACTTCGTTTTTCGTCAGATTTGCGAAACCTCCCTTTGTTCCTTGCACGAATAAGAGGGAAAGGCAAATATCTGGCAAGAGCCCTTTTTACACGGTGCTGGTTCGAGGAAACCTACCTCCACCCTCCTCGGGCGGGTTCGGTTCAGGATGGATTGATCGCTTTTACACGGTGCGGGTTACCGAACCCGCCTCGATCTAGTTCGAGGTCGGTTCGTTCAAATTCGTGCCACCAGGTGGCGTGTATCAACATTTACAGTTATCGCAAGTAAGAAATATCCCAAAAATAATCACTTAAAATCGATAAACTATGCTTCTAACAAGATGAGCAGTGCTTGAGAAATGTCGTGCGTGATTTCTTCGCAGGTAACTTACAGCAATGCGCCAGTGATGCCATTCATATGTAGCGTGCTCAAACCCGCACGAGGCCGGTGGAGGTCAGTTCGCTTTTACACGGGAAAATAACTGACCTGCACCTATCTCCACCTACCTCCACCTTCCCGAGACTCACGCAACGAACTGAACTGGCCCGAGGAAGGTGGAGGTCAGTTGTTTCGCTTTTACACGGGGAAAAATAACCGAACCCTCCTCGATCTAGTCTCGATCCGGAACGCACCGGCACCGTGTAAAAAGGGCTAATGTGACACCGTTCTCCATGAAACCGCGTCAGAAGCAGTAAAGAGTGTTACATTATTGTGTCCAACGTGGTCCACCTAGTATACCTTAAAACCCTACATTTATTCTTATTTTTTCTTATTTGGGGGCTAAAATGAGCATTTTCTATGCACCTCTGTGTGGTGCAATAACTGATGCCTTTTGGCATGTTTGGGCCTTATTTAGCATCGAATCGGGGATGGGAAGACGAGATGTCTAGGATGATTTTTCGCAAGGATCTACATGTAGGCAGCGATTCGGATTATTTTGATCGACGAATTACGGGTATTTTCAGCCGTATATAATATGTTTTAGGCCTACATGTATGCTCACGGTCCTTGGCCCACTGGTCTGACTGTCGTTTGGTGCTCCTCTCTTATCCATTTTTGCTGATGGGCATGACTACAGAGATGTCTTCTGATAGGTATTCTGACTGAACGGGTACATGTAACATTTATACTAGGGGCAGTCTTTTGATGGTGTTAATAGATTCCACGAGAAGGCCTTCTGATTTAAAGGGGGAAGTCAGGGTATGGCGACACACGACCTCCTAAAATTACCTAGTGCCCAAAACGTGGCTAGACTTGTTAAAAAAATTGTTTTCACCGACGAACGTGATGTATACTCCNNNGTGGGGGGGGGGGGCGGTGCGGGGGAGAAACATTAGAATGTCTCCCCGACATCTGTCAGAGGAACAGAATTCTATCATGATTTTATTGCCAGCATAGGTAAAATTTTGTACTTACCACACTTCTTCGGGAGACCAGCATCTGTCGAGGTCATTAGAGAACCGACCACCACTAAAATCGAATAAGAGAACAAAACATTAGAGAGGTTGCGCAGCTTTCCGACTCCGACTCCGGCTTCAACTACCAGAATGAATCGCAGTCCGCTGTAGACATCCTTAATAAAAACTATTTGATAGACGTTTGCAAATCGTAAAATGCCAACTTTGTGGCAGAATAATTTTGACTCGTCATCGGATGTGCACGTAAATCGCAAATTATAGTCGTGTTTCAAGTCGTAACGACTAGGACAGGGTCCAATCCGCGGGGAGGGCGTACGCCCCCTATTTTTGGCAGAGCTATGAATTGTTTTAGCAAGAAAAAGGGGCTGGAGGAAGAACGCTCCCATGTCCAAAGTGTGCATATTTCAGAAAGTATTGGTCCGATTTGGATAAAATTCGCAGTGGTGATACTTGATAGCAAAAGATTAACAGTCACCATGCAGAGAGAACAAAAAACCTAATTATCTAAAACAATGCTTTTTTGAACCTCAACAAAAATAGAGAAATAACTGTTTTTTCCCCTCAGAATCGGCATAGGTATTCAGTCATTGTTTCTCATTAACTTTCCAGTCAAAATCTTCACTTACTTTCACACAATTACGATAAAACAATGATGTTTACTTCAACTTCTAATGGGTGTGCTCAATAGCAGGAATGACAACAACAACCACTTCGCATGATCCAGACAAACCACAATGTCATGGTTGGCTGATCTGCTGGGACTGCAAGTTCAGGTCAAGATTGTATTTTATTGGTGCATGAAGGCGATGATGCAATACATTCACTAACATTAATTCTTTGAAAGGCATTCTTGACATACCCTGCTTGACATTATACAGTCCATAGTGTAAGCTTACTGTGTATTTTTGGTTATGTTGGCGTTTGTCTTACATAATGCAACATGTTCAATTCTGGTGACACTGCTTCTGCAGATAACACTCGTACACTCGTAATTATGTTCATTGTGAGGTAATAGGCCCCTGTGAATAGGCCTAATCATATTGCAAAAATCACACCATGGGGGCCAATGTTGTATTGTTGGAGGTCTAGCTCTTACCAAGAGTGAGTGCACCCAACTTTAGTTGTCCAATCTAATTGTCAGGTAATTATCTCATTTTTCGTGAATGTGGTGGACTTTATTCATGTAGAATAGGCCTAATCAGTTACCACTGGCCAAGGCCTGCTGTTATGACCATTTTTGGGAGTTTCAACAGTGTACAATAGGCTTTATTGTTAAGTATCAAAATGCATTGTCTTAGCTACTGTTACATAACATTAATACTTCTCTTCATGGTGACTGTTAATCTTTCATATTCAAGTATCACCCCTGCGAATTTTATACAAATCGGACCAATATTTTCGGAAATATGCACACTTTGGACATGGGAGCGTTCTTCCTCCAGCCCCTTTAATCACATAAAAAATTCGAGTATTTTGCTCTCTGATGCCAGGAAAATGCAACTAAAAGCACTTAAATTGTCAGACCCCCCGTTTGGGCTTTGCTCACCACCTTCGTAGAGCTACGCCCCCCTTCTGTCAACCCTGGATCTGACCCTGTAGGATTACGACTTCAATATTCATTTTTTATCCGCACTTCGGATTTATAAAGCCAATTTTTTCTGGCTTCAATTTGTGGTGTTTGACGAATTGAAAACTTCTATCAAATCGTTTGATCAAGGATGTCCATAGCGGACTGGAAAATTTCATTCTCGTACTAGTTGAAGTCGGAGTCGGAGTCGGGCCGGTGCGCAACCTCTCTTATTATTAGGGAGTTTTCGCAAAGCCCCCGAAACGCCAACGCGAACATCTATCCTTTTGTTCGGTCCTGTCTTCGTGGCATCGAACAATGGGTTTGGCGTTCGCGTTGGCGTTTCGGGGGCTTTGCGAAAACTCCCTATTATTTGTATTACTACCGTGAAATGAAAGTGAGAGTTCGTTTATGACGTTTTGGAGATATTTCGTCGCCGTCTGCGACTGTCATGTGATTGGATCAGCGGGAAGTCCAGGTACTTCGCAGGCGAATAAGAAAAGTAAAGCCAGTTACACTCACCAAGGATGGCAAGAAATGCAATGATGTTCCTCATCGTCTTCGGTTTCTGATCAATTCGTCCGACGAAAATTTGGAAAATGCTGTTGCTCGGTCAATATGTTGCTTGTAAGTGATGTGCTGTAACAGTTGTTAGGCTGTTTAATTTACATGTACAACTACCGTCATCTGGAGCTGAACAGCTGGACTTGTTCAAGACAAAAACGACAAAGACACACAAAGACTTGACGCAGATTCATCTACATTTTAATCGAAAATTATGATACATGTATCTCGTCATTTAAAATATGCAAAATGGCCACTGATTAATGCGGGTCCATGAAATAACACGTATACAACAGGTGTTGCCTTGTTCAAACACGAAATATCCCATCAGAAGGGAAGCATCGAGGAATATCATTACAGAATACAACTCGACTCTCCCACAGGTCACGCCAGTTCCCCATGCATATACATTTTACCAATAGAATCAACAGGTGGCCTACTATTCAAAAACAGCATCACTGAATTCGTGTTACTGTCATGTTAATCAAAGTCCTATAAAGGTGAATGGACATTCCCTCACATTTTGCATAATTGTTTCCAATCACCGAATAATGATGTACTGGTAAGTTGCTTCCAGTGACCAGTTCTCCTTACTATCTTCCACGTATTGAAACTTGGAATGTCCGTATTTGCATCGATGACAGAGTGATAACTAAACTGTCTTTATCTGCAGCTTCGACATTTGCTTCGCGTTGGGGATTCTGTTGTCGATCAAATGTTTTCCCTGAATATAAGGAAATAAGTTGAGACGGTAAGGTACCT